>JAOQML010053011.1:0-10248 GCA_027568935.1 Erythroxylum urbanii
AGATGGATGAAATTTGGAAAAAGTGGAGAACAAGGTATCTTCCCAGAATGTAACATGATGATAGATATGTAATTTATTGGAAATTGGATTCCAACAATGATACCCTTTTTGTTTAGTGCCATATCCAAGGAAGTAACGTAGACTAGCCTGTGGTTCTAGTTTTATATGCTTATGGGGCTGTAAGAGATTATAACTGGCATAACAAAAAGGTTTAGGTAGGGAATAGTTAGAAGGCTTGCCAAACAATTTCTCAAAAGGAGATAAATTGTGCAAGACTAGAATAAGAAGGCGATTAATAATATAGATAGCGGTAAGAGCTACTTCTCCCCAAAATTTTTCAAGATATGATGCTGAGAGAAGGAGAGCACGGATAGAATCAAGAATATGACGATGTTTATACTCAACTCCTCCATTTTGTTAAGAGATGGGAGGACAAAAGCATTGTACAATAGTACCTTGTTGACTATGAAATAGGAGTAAAAATGAATCACGATATTCCATTGCATTGTCAGTTCTAAGAATTTTAATAGTCTGAGAGAATTAAGTTTTAATCATATTGGCAAAATTAATATAAGTCTGTGATAACTTAAATCAATGTTTCAAAAATATATATCTAGGTGAAACAAGAGTAATCATCTATGAACAACACAAAATAACGAAAACCATTTACCGAAGAAATAGGTGAAGTGACTCAAATGTCATAGTGAAGTAAACCAAAAGGATTATATTAAATGAAATGATAGAGTGAATTAAACCAAAACGATTATGTGAAATAAAGTCATTATTACTAAAAGACAAGGAAGGCTGTTTTGCAAGTTGACAATTTAAACATTTGAAAGACTCAAACTTATTTAACCCTAATAGTCACTAAGAGATTAAAGATTGAATTTTACTGGTTGAGGCATAGCCAAGGCGAAGATGCCACTGCTGAATGGATGATTTGGTGACGGTAGCTGCAAACACGAGGTTCGGGGGAAGATGAAGGGATGCAAGTTTAAGTAATCAACCCACCTTGCGACCCCGTCCTAAGAATTTGTCCCATTTGCTAGTCTTGCACCTGGACACCAAAAGGAGAAATTTTCACATTTGACTTTTCACACAACTGACTGACATAGATGAGATTGAGGGTCAAGTTAGGAATATACTAAATGTTTAGAAGATCAAAAGTAGAGGTGGAAACAAAGCTAGTGTGAGTGATATTCGTTTTAGTGCCATTAGCAATGTGAATGGTTGGTAAGGAAGAAATAGGTATAGCAGAAGACAAGAATATAAGATCTGTGGTCATATGATTACAATGACTAGAGTCAAAAAGCTAATAAGAGTTACCCGGAGTAGTAGACATGGCAGTGGAGGGGTTGGAAGATATAACCTATTTGAGGAGTGCCTCAATATCATCGAGAGTTGTGGGAGGAGAACCTTCAGCAGCAAGTGCAGAGGAAGAGCTAGGGTTAAAGAAGCAGAAGTAGTAACAATGATAGAAGAGGGTTTAGGCTTCAAAACATTCTTAGATTTTGAGTTCCCGCCTTTCGATCTCAGAGGTTGTGTAGGACAATGTTCAATAATATGATCCAAACTATGACAATATTTGCATTCGACAGTAGGACAATTAACAAAAATATGGTCAGGAAGATGACAATTCTTACATAATTGACTGCCAGATTAGGGGCTAGATTTTGGAGGAGTATATCACAGAGTGGCAAGAGTGACTTCAAATTGAGAGGTTTTATCAAGTTTGAGTCTCTTCAAAAATAATTTCCTAGATAATAGTGTCTAGTGAGGGAAGAGGGTTGCGATGGAGCAGGGAGGCTTGGACAACTTCATACTTAGGACAAAGAGATGATCTTCATTAATTTTGGCCTAAGATAGTTAATTCCGGAGGGGTTGAACATGAGCAAGAAAATCATTGATAGATTGACCCACTTCTTGTTTGATGTTATGAAGATTAGTCCACAATTGATAGTAGTGAGCAAGGCCGATAGTTTGATATCAAGTGTCTAAGAAATCCCAAATATCTTTGGCAGAGTCAAAATTAGCAAATAGGATATGGATAGAGGTAACGGGGATATTGCAAAACCAAGTGATGATTTGATGATTTTTACTGTCCCAATCCTTAAGCTGGTCTACAAAATTGGAATTGGTTTCATCTTGCTCTCTAATTATGGTTATGGTGTCTCCGATAATAAGACACCAAAGTTTGTGACCTATCAGGAAACTTTTCATTGCTTGAGCCCAAATATTATAATTCGGACCAGTCAAAATAGTGGTAATGGGTTGCGAAATGTCAAATTTCTGCATAAGTAATAAAATGGTCCGAATAAATTCAGAAAAGAACATGAACAATAGAGTTTGGCCCAGAACAACAGTAATATCCTGACGTAAAATAACAAAGTAATCCAATAAAGCAAATGCCTAGTAGTCCAAAGAAAAAGACACGACCATCCAAATTTAACTCAAAAAATAAAAAGGATCAAAAGTAAAGCTAGCAATCACAGCGGCAATAATAGAAACCAGATAAAGCAGGACGTCAAGATAAACACGGTTTATCAAAAGGAGTAACACGACCAGGCAATAGATGGCACATCTGGGCAAAATGTCAAGGACCAGATATACAAGGCAGATTGTTGGGAAGACTAAGGCAATAAGTGGTATGCACGTTGAGCAATCAAGAGTAATAGATGGCAAATCAATACTAACTGATGGCTGGCTTATGAATGACACACATGTTGGAGAAGCTAATGGCACCTAGACAAGACATAATGACAGATCCAGGCAAGTGATGAAGGATGAGTAGGGACAATAGTAAATAGATGGAAACATTTGAAGCATGACTCTGATACTATATTTGTCAATAATTGTGATTGGTAGGCATCGAATTCGGTGCCTACCATACCTAGTAAGGACCAAATGGCTGACCATTTTGTCAACCATTCATATAAGGCACTCGTGCCTATAAAAAGGCAGGAGTAGCATGAAGAAATACATAACAAGCAGGGAAAAAAATAGAGATGTAAAGTGAGAGAGAAGAAAAAAAAGAGAGGGATAAAAATATTCTGTATATTTTTGTAGGCCTAGTTTTTTCTTTTTGTAATTCTCCAATTTTTCAGTAGTAAAATTCTTCTATGCTAGCCCATGGTTTTTACCCTTATTTAGGAGTTTTCCATGTAAAAGCTGTGTGTGTATTTTATCTTCAATATTTTTAGTTTCATTTTAGTTGCATCCAGCTCTATCCAAGTCCTAATTGTTCTTAACAAGTGGTATCAGAGCCAGCCTTAGGTGTGTATATCTGCTTATTGTATGCTCTATGGTTGCCACCAAGAATGGATCCTCCACATCAAAAGATAAGTTAGAATATTATTCACCCTGTCAAAGGCACTATTAATAAAGCGGTTGTGATAGAAGTAATGGCGTCAAAGTACGACATTGAAAAATTCAATGGGAGCAATTTCTCACTGTGGAAAGTGAAGATAAAGGCAACCTTGAGCAAAGATAATTATTTGGCGACCATTAATGAATGACCAGCTGGAGTCACAGATGAAAAGTGGAACAAGATGGATGGGAATACTGTAGCTAATCTTCATCTTGCTTTAGCTGATGGAGTATTATCCAGCATAGACTTTATGTATGACAGAATCCACTTTGGTGACGAAGCACTTAAACACTTTAAATACTCTATCTTTGCAACTCATATCATTGGGGCACACAATAGAAATAAGTGAACGTGCGAAACTTCTTTAAAGTCTACCAGATTCATATGATCAACTTATCAGAAATTTAGCAACCAACACAGACGCTTTAGTCTTCAATGACATTGCAAATACTATTCTGGAAGAAGAGAGCCAGCGTAAGAGCAAGGAAGACATGTTGGCAAGTTCATAATAAGCGGAGGACTTGGAGGTGATGAGAGGTAGATCAATGGAACGTGGTCTAAGTGGGAGTCATAATTATGGTAGATTAAAATCCAAGAGTAAGAAGAACTATAAATGCGACAATTATGGCAAGAAAGGTCACCTGAAAAAGGATTGCTAGAATCTAAACAAGAAAGATTCTGTTCCACAAGGAAACGTTTCAACCACTTCAGATGATGGAAGCATAATGATTTAAAAGTAGTAACGACTATTAGAGGAAAGAGAAGATTTGCTTCTATCTAGCTATTTGATTCAGTAGCTATTTTTCATATGACCTCTCAAAGAGAATGATTCCATTAGTATGAATCTGTCTCTAGGGGATCCGTGTACAACTGTAATGATTAAGCTCTGAAGATCATTGGTATCAGCACCATCAAGTTAAAGATGTATGATGGGACAACTCAAACTATTGAAAAAGTGCAACATGTAGAGGGCATGAAGAAAATTTTATTGTCTGTAGGACAACTGGATGATCTCAGTTTCAAATTTGAGATTCAAAACAAGATCATGAAAGTGATTAAAGGAGTCCTGGTATTTAGGAAAGCAGAGAAGATTGTTGCAAATCTGTACATACTGAAGGAAGTAACTTTGTAAGAAGGAGAGGCATCCGGTACGATGACTAGTCCAGATGACAAATCTGTAATGACGTGGTATAAAAAGCTTGGACATACATCAGAACAAGGAATGAAGATACTTGTAGAGAAGAATCTACTTCCAGGTCGCACAAAGGTATTATTACCTTTCTGTGAGCATTTCATTGTGAGTAAGCAACATCGATTGAAGTTCAACACATCAAAGTTTAAAAGCAAAGAAATTCTAGAATTAATTCACTTTGATGTATTACAAGCACCAGTTACGTCCCTAGGAGGAGTAAATTTCTTTATATCATTCATTGATGATTATTTGAGGAGATGTTGGGTGTTTCCTATCAAGAGGAAGGCAGATGTATTTTCAACTTTCAAATTTTACAAAGAGCGGATGGAACTCAAATCTGGTCAGAAGATCAAGTATTTGCGCTCAGATAATGGAGGCAAATATACTAGTAAAGAATTTGATGAATTCTGCAAGTAAGAAGGCATAAAAAAGAAGTTCACGATGACATATACTTCTTAATAAAATGGAGTAGCAGAGTAAATGAATAGAACTCTGTTGGAAAGAACAAGAGCGATGTTGAGAACTGTAAACTTAGATAAGAAATTATGGGCAGAAGTAGTTAATATCGCCTGTTATGTGGAGAATCAAGCTCCATCAACTACAATTGAGTTGACTGGTAAACCAGTGGATTATTCTAACCTCTATATATTTAGAAGTCCTGCCTACGTGATGTTTAATGCCTAAGAAACTACAAAGTTAGATATAAAATCTAGAAGATGCATTTTCTTAGTGTATGTTGAAGGTGTGAAGGGGTATCGTCTGTGGGATCCCACTACCCACAAGATTGTTATCAGCAGGGATGTTATCTTCTTGGAAGATAAGGATCAAAAGCAAGTAGAAAACTACAAGAGAATCCAGAAACTACAACAGTATAAGTGGATAGGGAAGTTGATCAAAATGATTGTACTGATGTTGCACCAGAGCACGAGGAGCAAGAACCAGTTGAATATGATGTTCTAGATACTCGAAGGTCAACTCGTATAAGAAGAGCACCGAGTTGGCACTCAGACTCTATTATGGAAAGCAATATTGCATATTGTCTTTTAACTGAGGAAGGAGAGCCATCAACTCTTCACGAAGCAATGAATAGTTCAGATGCATCTCAATGGATGGCAGCAATGCATGAAGAAATTGAAGCTCTGTATAAGAATAAGACATGAGAGCTGGTATCACTACCATAAGGAAGAAAGCTTATTAGAAATAAATGGGTTTACAAGATCAAGCAGAGTGGTGACAATCAAGTAGAGCGATATCGTGCTAGATTAGTGGTAAAAGGATATGCTCAGAAGGAAGGAATTGACTTCAATAAAATATTTTCTCCTATGGTTTGACTCACTACAGTTTGAGTAGCCCTAGCAATGTGTGTTATATTTGACTTGCATCTTGAGCAGTTAGATGTGAAAACTACATTTCTTTATGGAGATCTTGAAGAAGAAATTTGTATGCTCCAACCAGAAGGTTTTGAAGAAAAAGGGAAAGAGAACTTGGTTTGTAGGTTAAACAAATCTCTGTATGGCTTAAAGCAAGCACCGAGGTGTTGGTAAAAGAGATTTAATTCCTTTATCATAAGCCTTAGATACAGCAAACTGAATGTAGACCGTTGTGCATATTTCAAGAGATTTGAGAAAGATGATTTTATAGTCTTATTATTGTATGTAGATGACATATTGGTAATACGCCCCAACAATAATCGTATCAAATAATTGAAGGCACAATTGGCTAGGGAATTTGAAATGAAGGACTTGGGACCAGCAAACAAGATTTTAGGGATGCAAATTCACGGAGACAGAAATAATAAGAAGGTTTGGCTATCTTAGAAGAATTATTTGAAGAAGATCTTACGGCGATTCAACATGAAAGATTGTAAGTCAATTTATATCCCTTTTCCTGTTAATTTCAAGTTATCCTCAAATATAAGTCCTAGCAATGAAGAAGAGAGGATGAAGATGGCTCGAGTACTGTATGCATCAGTAATGAAAAGCTTAATGTTTACTATGACTTGTACAAGACCAAACATTGCACATGTAGTAGGAGTAGTTAGTCAATACATGGCGAGTCCTAGTCGAGAGCATTGGAATACTGTGAAGAGGATTCTTAGATATAACAAGGGAACCTTGAATGTTGTATTATGCTATGGAGGATCAGATTTTACTATCAGAGGATATGTTCATACTGATTATGTAAGTGATCTTGATAAAAGTAAATCCACAGCTGGGTTTCAAAACTGGAGTTAGTTGTGGCTACGTTAACAATAAAAGTAAAATTTGTAGCAGCTACACAAGCTAGTAAAGAAGCAGTATGGTTGAAGATGTTATTGGAAGAACTTAGGTATAAACTAGAGAATATTAATCTGTATTGTGATAGTGTGCTTTGCATCTTGCAAAGAATCCGGTGTTTCATTTAAAGACAAAGCACATTCGAGTTCAATACCACTTCGTTTGTGAGAAAGTGGAAGAAGGAATAATGGATATTCAAAAAATTCATACCATGTATAATTTGGAAAATTTTATAACAAAAGCAGTCAACATTGACAAGTTTATTTAGTGTCGATCCTCATGTGGCCTGACAAAAACGTAAGCAACATAAAGCGGCAAAGTAGAAAAGAATGGTGTAAAGATATGATTGATTATCAATCAAATCTTTAAGTGGGATAATTGTCAACAATTATGGTTGGTAGGTACCAAATTTGGTGCCTACTGTTAGATCCCTAAGTCTAGACTGCGGGATTGTGCGAGTATTGGCAAGCCTTATCCAATGCTTGGCATGCAAGTTAGCAAGAGGAAGGTGTGTTGACGAGGGAACAAGGCAAAGTCCTACAAGTTGGCGAACTAAGTCACATTAGATCCAAGGTGCGTGAAGGCACTTGACTTCGACGAGGCAGGTTGAAGGTATGTAAAACATGCGAGGTTTTATACTAACTTGGTTTGTGATTTATACTTAGTCATGGAGCGACGATACTCCACCATGAAGTGAGTTGGATCATGGAAGATAGGCTTGTCCATGGATGTACATTAATGGACCTATGTGTGGATAGGCCTTGGTGAACACATCAGCAATGATGTGGCAACTATAGATGATGTCGCACATGATGACATGGCGGATAAGATCGCAGTGTATGAACATCAACTTTAAGAGATAAAGATCATCTGAAGATAGAGGAGATCTTCGCGGATAAGGATAATCATTCCTAGAGGAGATCTTTGCGGATAAGGATAATCATTCATAGATGGGGTAATCTTTTAAATGTGATGTAACTTAATCCTATTAAGGATAAGATAGGATAAGATTGTGATCTTAGCTAGTATAGTTCTATTAGGACTCTTAGTCACTTGAAGGAGCCTATAAATAGCTCATTAGAGGTGCGAGCTATTCAGAGAGGGAATCAGTGAGAGAGCTCATTGAGAGAAATCACTTAGAGGAGAGAGCTTTGAGAGTTGAGAGCTTTTGGGGGATTTCTCATTATAAGGGCTTCGAGTAGGGAGTTCCTTATAGTGCTTCGAGAAGGAGGTACTTGGGTCTTTTGTTAACATTTTGTTGAGAGTTAATGAAAGAGTAGCTTCGGCTACATATATAAATCTCTTGTTGCTTTCTTTACTCTATTTTACACTTGTGTTATTTTATGGGGAAGAGAAACACTTTAAACACTTGTGTGTGCATGAGGTGTTTGAGGGCTAACAAAATTGTTCGGCTACATTCACGTGAGAAGACTGAATCTTGCTTAAGCGAACCGAAGCAAAGATTACCACATGAAGGTGGGGGTGACTTATAGTGAAAGTTCAGGTCCAAAGTAGACCTTTGTGACAGTTGCTGTCAGAGCCAATCTAGAGCGATGGCTAGTGGAAGAAATATGACGTAACGGGTTACAAGAATAGAGGCGATTCTAGAGTCTATAGCCTAAACGGATGAGGGAGTAGTTCCTTTGTTGGAACGTATTGTAGCCTTGGAGAGGAAACTTCAAGCAACTATGAGAGCGCTCGAGGAACAGATGAAGGCTTATGAGGAGATAGGTTATGATCTGTTGGTGCTCAAGCGTGCAATGGCAAAACATGAGATGGGTGTCTGAGTGGAAAGCACTATGGTGAAGGTGCAAAAGCCACAAGTTTTCAATGGCAAGCGTAGTGCCAAGGAGCTTGAAAATTTTTTGTGGGACATAGACCAATACTTTGCAGCAGTAAAGGTGGTAGACTCGGAGAAGGTGTTAATCACAGCAATGTACATGGTGGGTGATACCAAACTGTAGTGGAGGATAAGGACCTCTAACGACATCAGTGCGGGGAAACCTCCCATCGACACTTGGGAGAAGATGAAGAAGAAGCTACTAGATCAGTTCCTACCCAACAACACTTCATAGCTCTCGAGGGAAGCTTTGAAGGGGTTGAAGCAAGATGACTGGGTGAGGAAGTATGTGAGGGAGTTCATATCGATGATGTTGGACGTGCGGAACATATCAGAGGAAGAAAAGTTGTTCAACTTCATTAGCGGCTTGCAAGGTTAGGAACAAATAGAGTTTTGGAGGTAAAACGTGAAAGACCTCCCTAATGCAATCGCAGCAGAAAATGCCTTGGTGGATCTTTAATTACCACCACCAATTCTACCCAGCAGAGAGGACATGCAAAATGGTGGAACCCGGGATGGCAAGGAGAAAGGAAAAGAGAAGGTGAGAGAATCTTCTCAACATAAGAAGAAGCAATCAAAGGGAATTGCATGCTTCTTCTACGATGGGTCGTACTATGCTCGAGAAGGCCCGAAGAAGAAGAAGGGTGAGGAGCAGATGAACTCCATACTAGCGAAGGAGAAAGGAGGGAGCGATGAAGATGACTCGGGGGAAGGAGCCATCAATAGCATTACGTATTTGAATGTTATGGGCCTCGTGGAGCAAGATTCATACAAAAAGAAACTCGAGGGAAAGAGAAAGTGGTACATGGGAAAGGTAACAATGGAAGAGAAGGCTTGCTCCAGTCTTCGACAGTTGGCAAAGGAGTCTTCGAGGGAACCGTTCGTGGAGGAATGCCCACAGATTATTTCGCCGAGGGCATCGAATTCTTCTAGCAGGGGTGGTTCGTTAGACCCCTAAGTCCAGACTGCAGGATCGTGCGAGTATTGACTAGCCTTGGCCAATACTTAGCACTCAAGTTGGCACTAGGAAGGCATGTTGATGAAGGAACAAGGTAAAGTCCTGCGAGTTGACGAACTAAGTCATATAAGATCCAGGGGTGCGTGAAGGCACTTGACTTCGACGAGGCAGGTCAGAGATATGTAAAACGTGCAGGGTTTTATACTAACTCGGTTTGTGACTTATACTTAGTTATGGAGCGACGATACTGCACCATGAAGTGAGCTGGATAATGGAAGATGGACTTGTCCATAGACGTGCATTAACAGATCTATGTGAGGATAGGCCTTGGTGAACACATCAGCAGTGACGTGGCAACCGTGGATGATGTGGCATATGATGACCTAGCGGATAAGATCGCAGTGGATGAACATCAACTTTAAGAGATAAAGATCATCTGGAAGGATCGTCTGAAGATAGAGGAGATCTTCACGGATAAGGATAATCATTCCTAGATAGGGTAATCTTATAAATGTGATGTAACTTAATCCTCTTAAGGATAAGATAGGATAAGATTGTGATCTTAGCTAGTAGAGTTCTATTAGGATTCTTAATCACTTAAAGGAGCCCATAAAT
>JAOQML010053021.1:0-39341 GCA_027568935.1 Erythroxylum urbanii
ATCTTGCTTGTAGCTAATGATCTTGATTTATTAAATGAGAATAAGAATTTTCTCTCTAGTTATTTTGAAATGAAAGATCTGGGTGAGGCAACATATGTGATAGGAATAGAAATATTCCCTGATATATCACAAGGATTCTTAGGTTTATCTTAAAAAGTATAAATTAACAAAGTATTAGAGAGATTTAAGATGAAAAAGTGTTCAATATCACTTATTCCAATTTATAAGGGGGATAAGTTTAGCCTTATGCAATGTTCGAGAAGTAACTTATAACATAAGCAAATGGAATCAATTCCACACGCATTTGTAGGTGGAAGCCTAATATATGCTTCCAATGTTTATGAGACCAGACATAAGCTTTGTAGTAGGGATATTAGGAAGATACTAGAGTAATCCTAGTATGGATCATTGGAAAGCTACAAAGGAATTTTTGAGATGTTTGCAAGGATTTAAAGAACAAATGCTTATTTTTGGGAGCTGTGATCACCTTGAGGTTGTTGGATACTCAGATTCAAAGTTTGCTAGTGGTGTAGATACAAGAAAATCCACTTTTGGCTACATTTTATCTGTTAGCTAGATGAGCCATCTCATGGAAGAGTGCAAAGCAATATGTAATTGTTGCATCTGCCATGAAGGCTAAGTTTATGGCATGCTTTGAAGCCATAATTCAGACTAAATATTTGCAGAAATTTATTTTAGAGCTTAGGATTGTCAATAGTATAGCCAGGCCCCTAAAAATTTACTGTGATAATTCTGTAGCAGTTTTCTTTTCTAAGAACGACAAGTATTTCATAGGTGCTAAACAAATGGAACTGAAATACCTTGTCATTAATGAGAAGGTTTAAAAACATAGACTAGCATATTAACACTAATCTTAT
The DNA here is from genome assembly GCA_027568935.1 of Erythroxylum urbanii. Lineage (NCBI taxonomy): Eukaryota > Viridiplantae > Streptophyta > Magnoliopsida > Malpighiales > Erythroxylaceae > Erythroxylum > Erythroxylum urbanii. The sequence goes on from JAOQML010053021.1 coordinate 879, forward strand.
ATTTGCTGAACCTTTGACAAATGGGGTTTATCGACCACAATATTCTTTGGTCATGTAAAGAATATGGGTATTATATATACTAATGATTATTAGACCATACTATTATAATGACTCTTATTATATATTTAATACTCTTTGCACATTAATGAATTTATTATTTTTTAATTTTTTGTTCTCTTTATGCATTTGATTACAATGTATGTTGTTTAAAATAGAATTGAATAGTAAATCCTATTATATGCTTTCCATTTATAATCATGATTAGGGAGAAGCTAGTATAGTGGTATATGGAAGGGAGTACGTTAAACTAATAGTGTATGACCTCTATAACCCTTATTAGTCTTATACTTGATTATGATTATTGAAGATACATATGTACGTGAATGATCAATATTGTACAATGTGATTGTTTAAATTATTCATCCGATAGACTACTTAAAGTCATATGAGTTAAGTAGGAGAATGTTGGAAATAAATCCTTTAAGTGACTCGTGTTAAAAGGGAAGTTAGGGAATCTAATAATTTAATAAATAGGCCTTCGGGTTTTTAGTTGATTGATGGTTGTCAATTTCTTAAGTTTATTAGGGTTCTGTCCTTGCCTAATAAGTTTTTGTCTTATCACAAAATACCATCACGTACAAAAAAGTGAGATGGAAAGTTTAGGGAAGAGATGGATTTGAAAAGGAGCTTAAATATGTGAATCACTGAGTAATATAGTAGTATTCATAAACCCTAGCTTTGTATAAGAATAGAATTCTAAATATTTTATAAATATGTGAGTTCTATGAATTACTGGATTCTATCATATTTTATGAAATTATGCTTTCATAAAAGACATCAATATTGTTGTTTTCTTCGATTGAACTCCAATTTGGAGTCCTTTTTTAACCCTTTATTTTTAACGGTGATCTGAAGTATACTTACCCAACTCAAATTTCTCGTATACATTGCAGGCAGAAAGAAGAGAACACCATACAGTGACATTAGGTTATAATTACATACCTTTCATTGTATGCATTATTCAAATAACCAAACTCTACCAAATAAAATTATGAAGATATTTGAGAATTTAGATTCAATCCCTGAATCCTTAATTAAGTTATTAGGTAAAGAGCGAGGGATGATTTTGTGGATCTCTCTTTTCAACTATAATTTCCGATTAATAAAGGGACACAAATATAATTAAAAAAATTACACAAACTTAGGTTGACAAACGAAAATTTATAGTTTAGTTAATTTAAAGTTTAACTTAAACATTTTGAAAATATTAATGTTCTTTTGAACTCTCTCAAATATTTGAATTTAAATTAAATTTGGATATAAATATTAAGATTGGAATGATCTTTTTTGTTTAATAAATTAATAGAAATAAAAGCTTTGTATATTTTTATTTAACGTACCAAAAATATGGTATATATTAAGCTCAAATTTTGTGGGTCATAACGGAAAAGAAAATCTTGAATGTTTCAAACGCTAATAAATTCATTACGTACCTCTGAAATTTGTATGTTAAAGTGGAACACTTCATTTTTATTGTTGAAGTGAAAACTTAGGTTAAGTCAGAAGTTTGTCAGCTATGAAGTTAGAGGACGATGCAAGTGTAAACCCGGTTACTCATCACGTCGTTAACGTCCAGTTGTGATCACATTGACCTTATGATACAGGTAACTAATTGATAATCGAAGTTATTATTTTTAGCGTTCGTTTGATAAAGAAAGTAAGAAGAATACAGAAGAAGAAAAATGAACATATGAGCTGAACAGAAGAGAGAGAATGCTTTTAGTTAGAGAAAATTTAGTTACAGGTATTCGTTACCTTTCGCCTCTCTTGTAATGGCTATATTAACGAATATTACAACCGTTGACACTCAACTAATCACGTTATTACAATTGTCACTTCTTTACAAGACTTCGTATTATTAATACTATCCAATACTACGTCGCATTTCTTCTGTTTCTTTATTCCGTAGCTCTCCCTCGTAACGACGACTTCTTATTTATACATCCTTGCATCTTCTTTGTTCATCTATTTCCATCCGTATCAATTCTCTGCCCCTCACGAACCTTCTCCACAAGGTTAATATATGACTGCAACGCATTATAACACTACTTAAAATATTTAAACCTACAACTATAACAACAACAGTAGTGAGTCTTGGTCAATCCTATAGAAACACTACACTAAAATAAGAAAGTTTTAGACACTTATGCCTAGAAACATCTAATAATTGTCTTAAATAATCTAAAAATTAGTGAAATTTTTAGACATTTATTTAAGACAACAAAATTTGTCTAAAAATATACTAAAAAAGAGTCTAAAACTTCTAAAATTTTCAATTGGAGGGACAAGAATTGGCACCTTTTATAATGTATAGTAAGTATGCATATAGGAATAACGATTAATTAATGTCAAAAGCGAGTAATTATAAAAAAAAGTTTAGTTAATATGAGTTTGACTTGTAGATAAGTTATAAATGTTGAATGTTTTCTCTGTAAATTCACGAAGTTGGAAGAGATAGAAGATCTATTAAATGCGCATGTTCCATGTCAAAGGAAAGGAAAGAAAAATAGATAATTTATGATAATTTCTTTTTTAAAACGCTTAGTTAGTGTCTATCTTTATGTTTTAAAATAAAATCTAAAAAATAGGAGAAGTATAGCAGATTGTCTTGTAACTGTAAAAATAGAAAATAGGCGAGGCCCAATCGACGACCCATTATATCTCAATCCACAAAAATGGAGCGTTTTAACCGATGAATGCTGGTGCTAGCAACCGCGGTGTTACATTTCTTCAACCTCACCTTTCTCACTTGTTTATTTCGTCTAACTATTTCAGGTAAGTTAAACAGTCTTTTTTTAATCAAGTTGCAATCGGACTTGAATCAAAGAGAAAAAGTGCGGAGGCAACGAAGAGAGAGGTAGTGACGGTTGAAGGCAGTTATTGTAGTGTGATTGTTGAGGTTCTGTTTATTGCATAGGAGAAGAGATCGGACGGTGTAAATGAGTGCTTTGAGGTTTATTAAGTGCATGACGGTCAGCGACAGCGCCGTCGGTAAAACTTGTTTGCTCGTTTCCTACATAAGCAATACTTTCCCTACGGTATTACTCTCTCTTTTCTTCATTTGTGACCAAACATTTTGCGTGATTTTTTCCAATGCTTAGATGATTTATCGAGTGGTTAGTGGGTGCAAAATTAGATTTCTCTTTCCTTTCTATATCTGTTTTTTTCCCTGGTTTCATTTTAGTTGTTGATTGTGAAGTTCTCCGAACTGGATTTGGTTCTACTCTGTAAAAATGTCGTCCATAATCTTCTCCTAGCCTTAACTTTTTCTTTTTGTTTCCTCTGTAACTGTTATGCCCCATGCATACTTTTTTCTTATGAACTACATTACCTGCATCAGAGGGGTCGAAGAACTCAAAGGAACTGAAGAGGAAGGCTAGAGCAGAGAGGTATCATGTTTATGGTCTTATCAAGTGACCAAATCTTATAGTAGTGGTGAGTGCTACCAATATTCAGTACTAGATTTCTAGGGTTAGGCTTCTTATGCATTTTGTGCCAACTGATGAGGACGCAAAGAAGAAAGTGAGATTTGAAAGTTTGCTCCAGATACTAAAAGTGAAGGACTGGAAAGCAAGGGCTCTGAGGTCCATACATACACCTTTTTTTCTGGTTCTTCTTTTGGATTATTTGTTAAACTTTTAATAGTTATGTCTTATTCATGCTTGAAATTCACTAACATGGTTGTATTCTCCCAGGTTTTCGAAACCTTCAGGAACTTCTTTATCATTGAATGGTAAGGGGACTGTTGAACCAGTAAGGCACTCTTTCTTTTTATTATTGTTTGTTGTTGAACTACAGTTAATTCTAGATATGATTGTTGATTGCTGATTGCTGTTTCTCGGGTTTCATTGTGTAAGCTAAATTTCTTTAGTGAACGTAGCAAAGTTTTTAGGAAGTTGACAGGATACTGACAGTGAATACACACCAAAACTGTTTAACATGATGCGTTTGTTGGTTTGTTTAAATAATTCTTAAACCATTACAATGAGTAATTCAAGTTTGCTAAGCTCCGACTGTTTTGGGGGTTAGTCAGTTCATAGGTCCCCTGAATTCTTTACTATGTTTTGCAGTTGGATACCTTGTTGCTTGATAATAATGTTGAGAACAAGACACAGAGGCAAATGAAGTCGTGTATAAATTAATGTGTAAGTTGGGTTACTGCAAAGAAGAGTTCTCAATTTCAAGGAATTCTTTAATGTAAAAGCTCCTATCTTCGTGTTTGGCTTCTTTTACCTAATTTTTCTCTTGCTTTAAAGAAACACTGTTGTACATTTTCCGTTTCTCTCCAAGTGACTGAAATAGATCTCCAGCATTGACTCAATCTGCAGGTAAATTTGTTGGTACCATAATCTTTTTGCTCTTTTCTACATCAGTTACAATTTGATTTTACTTGATGTAACTAGCAGTATAACATAACCGAATAAAGTGACGTTCTTGGTGATGGAATCCACTGAAGATAATCTCTCTTACCATTAGAGATAGTTAAGGTAATTGTTGAGAATCTGTAAGATTGGTTATCCGTGTTTGTTTCTGCTTATGAGATCTGGAGATAAGGATAATGTTTTGTAGTAATTCAAAGTGAACAATGTCTTAAAAGTTAATTCATGCAAAGTGGGTTCTCTATCTATTTTTTCTGGTAATCCATTCAACTTTTCCTTTATGTCTCTTTTCAATTCGGTTAGTATTTTTGTGCAGGACAGTTCCTGGTAGTGCACTGTCAGAAAAAGAGGTTTTTCCCAAGACGCCGAACTTCAACTCGAGCTCTGCTGTTGATAGGACCTTGGTCAACATTTAAGGAAGGTTCTACTTGAAAGCAGTTAGGGAGGTGAAGCAGACTAAAAGTTTCGATTTTTAATTGGTTCTAAAGTCGCAGAATAGATTTTGGTCGACAAGACCAAATGGAGTCGCAGACGAGCTGGGAAATCAGATAAACCAAAGAAATTGGATTGGACCAGTGGGGATTTCACTTGTTTTTACTCAAACACATGGCAATTTGGTGGCTGCACGTTTGGCTCCTTCCAATTGCAACTGGGAAGTAGTTATTGCAACAAAAATGAGAACTTATACTGACAACGTCCAATCAAGGAGAAAGCGTTGTAACCCAACATGGAACAATGTTCCTTTTGAAGTTCTCTTGGCTTCTCAAGAAGCAGCAGCAGCTTCTGCAGAGGAAGACCTAAGTAATGTAATAATGGAATAAATGTATTGATACTTAAGTCAAAGTGGCAGTTACAATAAGTGATTAACAAAAGTGTTAATTTATTATAATAATATGCAGATATAAATTTTATATTAATTTGTAAAATTTATAATAATAATAAATATGTGATTAATTTACTATAATTTATTATTATAATAATAAATTTATTATAATAATGCGAGTGATCTTAAAAAAGATGCAAAAAGTAAATTGTAAATTTATTTTTTCCTAAAAATGATAGAATTTTTTGACGTAAAAAACTGTCTAAAAGTAAAAAATATCGACAGAATAAAGCGTCTAAAAGCTTACATAAAGTATCTAAAATAACATTTATGTGTCTAAAATTATTGTCAAAAATATATATTTTTGACGCATCTATGTGTAAATAGATTTTTGACGCCTAAATTTTTGACGCTTAGGTGCGTAAAAAATTTATATTTTTTCGACGCTTAGATGCGTAAACAATCTATGATTTTTTCGACGTATCTATATATCTAAGAAAACTGTCGAAAATAGTTTTTGTGAAACTTGTTTTTTTTACGCTTTATAAAGCGTCTAAAATTATTTTTAAGACATAAAAAAGCGTCTAAAAATTTCACCTTTTGTGTCGTTAAACTCCATATTTTGTTGTAGTGACTAGTAACATACTTTTCATAGATTGAAATCTTTTCATACATGCACAAGAACAAGAAATCTTTCAATGACACATCCAAAACTATCAACATACCGAATGACGACTCCCATTTGCTCTTTTACTGACACATCTCGACATTCATCCACTAAAATAGAGAACAAATCATCTCCCATATCTAAAATAATGGCCTTTGTTGTCTCAAATGCAGTTGCATTAATAATATCACGTTGAATATCAGGTGATGTAAGTTTGAGATTTTCAGGAGCATTCCCTAGAACAACATTCTTAATTTCTTCATTGTTAGAAGCTATGAATTTTAGTAATTCTAGAAAATTCTCTTGGTTTGTTGATTTCTCAGACTAATCATTCCCCCGAAAAGGTAGCCCTTGCATCAAGAGATAACGAAAACACCCTATTGATGCATTTAGCATACACCGATATTCAATTTTTGATTTCTCTAATTGCCTTGAAAAAGCTGACTCAATAGATTAGGATAGGGTCATTAAATTTTCACAAGCAATTTGACATTTATTATGATCAGAGTCATGATTTCCTAGATTTTCTCTTAATCTTGTTTTCTTTCGCCGAGCACTAAAACCCTCAGATACAAAATTAGTATGTTTTCTTTCATGATTAGCCAAAAAAAGATAACAATATAAGCAATATGCAGTATCTTTTTCAATAATATATTCCAACCAATCCTTGAAATCTTCAAATCATGATATAATAAATCTCCGCTTATGATCTCCATCCATGGTTTGAGGAAAGTTATGATTCGAGGTTGACAAGGACCTTTTAATAAATAAGCTCTACGCACCTGATCTCATTTTTCAGGAGGATATTCCATTATATTAGGTCTCAATCCTGGATCAGAAGGAAGATTTTCTAAGTCAATCACAAGTTCTTCAATAATAACCTCATTCGATGCTGGAGGTGCTTTATTAACATTCTGATTTAAATCAGACGATGATGACTGAACAGTCGGTCTTAATTTTTTAAAGTATTTTTTCATAACTGCAAAATAAACAAATTAGTTAGAACCAAGATTTACTAATTCCATAAAAAATGTAGCAGCTGTCAGATATACTAAAAAATAATTGGATCTCCTTTTCTTTTATTATATATATTCCCTACTATTCATAAGCCGTAAAAACTCATTCCTTACTGTAACAACTTAGTTAAATTATTGATCAAACTGTCATACATGCATTCACTGAAACATCCCTAAATTTTGTCGTGGAATAAATATTATAAAATTTGTCGATATAAAAAGCAGAGGTGAAGGAAGAATAAAAAGTCAAGAAAAACAGCCAGACATGTGAGCCTAGCTTTACCTTCTCGTGTCGATCGTTACTTGCCATTGTACAAAGCCGCCATTGAAGGTGATTAGATCATCGCTTCTAACTTTTTTAAGGAAGATCCCAATTCAATAACTGCCGATGTCACTGAAAAGCCCATGACTGCTCGCCATGTCGCTATTGGTACTGGTTTGTCCTTGAAATTTGTTCAAAACCTTGTAGGGTTAATGTCTAATCACCTCTATGCGAAAGAAAAAATTTGGAACACCCCTCTTCATATAATCTTTCACAAATCACATTGACGGAGCTACATACTTCAAAAAAGGGTCTTGTTTAGTTATCAAAGGTTTTGATATATATATATATATATATATAATAACTCCGTCAGTGCTTGTAATCGAGGTAAATTCAAAAAGTTTCTGGAAGTTGAATATTTACCAGTTCAACAGAACACGTGAATTTGCGAAATTCAAAGTAACTTGCTTAGGACATCAGCAAATTGTGATCACATACATTTCCACTCATGTAGCAAAAGTCTATGCAGTTCTTTTTTTTTCTCTAATAAAGAACTCATTGTCATTTCACTCTCACGATTAATTGGTATTTTCCAATTGGTGATATTACTTCCTTGAAAGGGCTGACTAATTCACTTTTATAGATTTGCTTCAACTGCTATTACTTACAAGATTAACATTTAACCTCTGGCATCTCACCACCTAATTAAACATCTTCCTTAGAGTCATTTAAAGTGAGTTCACTAACCAAACCTTATCTTTTTGCTCAGATTTAAACAAAATCCTTTCTTTTGTTGGTTTAAGACACAAATTATCAGTAGTTACAAAAAGCTACTAATAGTCTTAAACAAAACAGGATACCCAAAAAGTAGAATAGATGCCTAATAGTATGGAAATGCAGTCGTTTCCTCTCTACTTCCAAAGTTAACTCTTCTACGTAGTAAAAAAAAAAGTTAAACAGGTGAAAGATAAGTGTTCTCTTGAATTTTCCATAGTATATAAATACGTTGTCTAAATTGCATAGTAAATATATGGTTGTCGATTCCTTAACTTTTATTATAAAACTAGCAGGTGGTCACTGCGTTCAAAACAATAATGCCCAGTTGAAATAAAATGTGCTAAAGAGAATTTACTTGGATAATATTTATAAGTTGTTTTTTATATATTTTTAGTATATGGGACACATGTGGAAGTATATTTAAATAAAGAGGTAAGATAAATAGTAAAAAAACGCAGGAGAAAAAAAGCAAAGGCAAATCATTAGAGAAAAAAAGCAAATAATAGGTCAAGAAGTTATTTATAAGTTTGCAGTTTACGTTATGAGGTAGTAGCATTAATTAATCATTAGCAAAAGTTACATGTTTAGGTTATCTTAGATACGGTGAAACGTTCTGATTCTAAAAATTTCAATCTCGCTCTCTTTCTCTTTTTCTTCCTTGCTTCTTTATTCGTATTTTACAGAAAAAAAATCATAGTTAACTATGTGTTCACTACAGGTTGTAGAAAATTTCACAACAGAAACCATGTCGTTGTCCATTTCAAATAGCATAGCTAAGAGAGTTAATATTATATAAGAAAACAATATGTTGATTCGTTGGATACTACTAAGCAAATTTAGGCTGCTAATACCTTTATTATGAGAAATATAGGAACAATATCCACTAAATTCATGTTGGTTTTTGAAAAATCGTATAAGTGGTTGTTTCGTAAATTTGCTAATCTATTTCTGACAAACACAAATAACAGAAAAATTAAAAGCACCAAATTAAATGATACTGATTTGAGTTAACCTCGACAGAGGATTTTTCTAAACAACTTTTAATAGAAGATAATTCAACAAACAACTTAAGTGATCAATCAACTTAGAATAGAACAATAATACACTTGAGATAAAAGAAAAGAACAGCTTCCCAAACAGGTTAAGGTCAAATGAAATAAATCTGAAAGCCGTCGCAACAATAATGGGCTGATTCACGCAAAAATCTGAACCAAGTTGCGGTTGCACACGTAACACACAATCCACAACAGTAGTTGCATGCAACATACAAAACAGTCCACCTAATAGTCACTTCATAAAGATGAATGTCCAGCTTAATCAAAACCCCCATAAAATCAATGCAAAGGTATGGATCTCTTGGCCAGAAAACACACACACAATGTACTAGAACTACCCAGCCGTGAGCAACTCCAGAAGCTTCAGTTGTTTACTAAATTCAATCAACGCATGGTCACCTACAACTTCCAGCTCTACCCCCAAGCGTTACACCCACGTGAGGCACCATACACCCTCTCAAGATAGACTTTAATCCAAGATGAGATTCTTTCACAACCAGAAGATTATCTATATAGCTTTTGAATCTAAGTTAAACAAGGATTATTAATTAGCTATGATTTTCTTATTAATAAAAATATCTGATAAGTCCAATTTATAAAATTATTCCAAAAAAACATAAGTAGATATATACACCATATATCTAACAATCTCTCCCTTTTTGACATATTTGTCATAAATACTAAGCTCCCCCTGAATGGTATAAATTAGACATATAAGAATCAGATTCACAAGTGTGGCAGATGCTTTGGACATATAAGAATCAGATTCACAAGTGTGGCAGATGCTTTGGACATATAAGAATCAGATTCACAAGTATGGCAGATGCTCCCCCTTATTCCGATATCAAAAACCAAAGTGCACAAAGTTAAAAATAAGTCAACAGACATAGACATATATGTTCTCCCCCTTTAGGACAAAGGATTTCAAAAACAGAAGTTAAGAGCTACCAAAAAGTTCAAGACCCTGCTGCTGTAGTTGACGAGCAGCATCAAATCCCATATGAAAGATTCCTTCAATCTGCTCAATCTCAGTGAAAAAAGCAGCATGAGGATTGACAGAGGACATCCTCAACGCATACGAAGGACCCAGTGTGATGTATGGCAAGTCCACTACCTATGGTTGTCTGAAAATTCTCGGAGAAATGTTCATCAAGGGAATTGGTTCAAGAATACTTGACTCCAATCGAAGGACTCGATTTTCATATAGAAATTAAGTTATCAAACAAGGAAAGTATAGCAAAGAATGTGACTTTCCCCTAATAGCCAATATAGCCTCAATTATAAATCTTCCCAAATTAAGATGCACTCCAGTACCAATGGCATATACTAGTTTGGCCTGTGCTAAATAGTCCGAAACAACATGTGTACTAGACATCCAATTAGCTAAAATCTGTAACACCCACATATCTACTGGGAGGATATACAGATGCTACATAAAACAGAACCAAAGTAATCCAATACATACTAAAGCATTTCTAGAACCTCAAGGAGTATACATTTCATTCATCATTGGTTGGGTCATATTTAAAACATAACATATACATGATACTTATTACATACAAGCCTTAAATCCAAATCCAAACTATATTAAGGTTTTTTACAAACCATTAAACAAAGCACAAAATACAACATATCTCATTATATTGAAGAACAACTCAAAACAAACTAAACATTTCCAAAACAAAACACAATCTTCTTGGCCATTGTGGTTGTCTTTGTCCTAGTCTCAAGTCTTCTTATCATAACCTACGCGGTGGTTCTAAGCATATAGCTTAATGGGGAATAACTAAACAAGATATAAACTGGTGACTGTCTCTAACAGTCATCTAGCATATTCATGCACTAGTTCTTAACAAATCTTAGAAAAACTATAAAATTTCAAATTACAGAACATTCCAGTATCATTTACATCAGAACATAATAGCACATATCATAACAGAATACTTACATGAAACTTATAAATATCCGAACAGAATATCAAAATCATAAAACAAAACTTTAAAGTATCTGAATTTTTTTTGCTTATATCAGAACAACATTTAGTAGTATCAAAATTGAACTTAGCTTATACCAGAATTGAACATTTTTTAAAATACAAAACTAGTTAGCCTGCTAATCCTTTTTACAGAAGTAGGTAACGGGACCAAAACAGGAGATACCTATTGGTATCACAGGACAGGAGAGACTTATGTCTTAACATCAAAGTTTCCTTATCAAGAGACACTGAAGTGTCAATATCAGAAGAGACTTATGTCTCAGATACCAAAGTGTCATTATCAGGAGACATCGAAGTGTTGACACCTTAAATGTGTCAAGGAGTAGCTGCAAACCCTTCTAGGCATGCCTATTTACCCACGACTAGGACTTGATAGTTTTAAAACAATTCATTTTAGATTTCATAATCACAAGCAAAAGATGTTATGTCTTTATTCCACTTTCCTCAAATTGAACATATATATATATGCACATCCAACTAATCATACCTTATAAGCATAAACATTTGTAATAATGTACCATTAAAGGCATTATGTATTTCCTATTCCATATCATGACACAAAGTTCCAATTGTAAACAATCGTATTCAACTCACATCACATAAACATTTTGAAACACAGTGGTATTCATAAGAACACATTCATCTTTAATCACATCATTCTTTTCAACATTAAACACATTATTAATTAACCTCACATGCTTTAAGTAATTATCTCAATTAATAAACCATAACTCAATTACCTTTTACTCCATTAATCTAACATCATCTAGGTTTATTTTTAATCTCAATTAATTTTAATTAAACCATTGTTAAAAAGCCCTATCCTTATATATGTCAAAGAATGCACAAAACCAAGTTTTTCACCTTCATAACCCTTTTTTAGATTTTCTCAAAATAGGTTTCAGGTCAGTTTTGTATGGCCATTTTGACATAGAAACTGAGGTTTCTAAGCAATAAGTTCTTCTAAACAAATGTTCCTCTATGTATTAAGTTTCTAAAGAAATAAACTTAATGCAATTTAGTTCACTATTTCTAGAGTTATACTTAAAATACTACAGACTGTTCTCAAATAGGGACAGAAACCAGTATTCAACTTCAAGCCAAATTTCAAAACCCTTAGAGTCAGAACTAAAATTCTATTCCTTCATGAAAATTGTAGACATATGTGTGTAGTTTAATCTACAATTAAAATCACCCCATTTAGATATTTACAAGTCAAGTTATAGCTAAAATATAGAAGTCTGTTTAGTGGAACCACTATAATTGTCATACACCTTCAACACCCCTTCACCATAGTTCATCACTTCCACTTCAATTCCAGATTATTCATGCCTCAATTCCACATCAATTTCATGTCCAGAACCAATTCTAAAATCATTCATTAACTAACTTACAAATCAATCTCTTCCATACATCAAAACCAAACTAGAAATTATCACATAAATATCATTTTTCCAGCATTCATTTCTCATCATCTTAACACATATTCCATGCTAACTCAATTATCATACAACTTATATTAATACAAGCTATCAAGTTTAAAATTCCCTTACCTCTTTAACTTCAAATTCAAATCAGATAACTAGCTATTCCAGCCCTTCGAAGCAACCAACACAAGTCCAAAATCAAGGTGCAAATCATAGCATCAAGAAGACAACATAGAAGATAATGTAATCTACTTTCTTGATACAAAAAGATAACGTATTCTACTTTCTTAATGCAATATTTGGCTAAGAATTTAGAGTGATATTGCACAAAATTTCAGCAAAATTTTAGAGCTGAAGGAGAGGGATAGTTTCGTTGGAGAAGTTTCAAAGAAGGTTGTAGAAATTTCTGGCAAGTTTGACACCTAAGTTACTGGGTGTCCTAATATTGGAGGATCACATGTCACCAAAGCATTTGTCACATTTGACCACACATCTATTAGGCCATTTGTTACTTAATGAATGCTGTCATGTGTCATTAAATGATTAGTCCATAAGTCACTCCAAGATTGGTCCACTTGTCACTCAACTAATGGTGCCAAATGTCAATGTATTAGCTATGACAAATGCCGATAACTCATAGGCTTCTATTAGGCCATTTGTTACTTAACGAATGTTGCCATATGTCATTAAATGATTAGTTAACATGTCACTCTATGATTGGTCCACTTGTTACATAATCATTGGTCAAATTTTCAATCAACCAATGGTGCCAAATGTCATTCAAAGTATAGGCTTAGTCATACTAATTTTCATGTACCAACTTGTCTTACCAGTTAACAATTTTCCTATTCCAAACGTCCATTTTAATACCTCAATTCTCTAATAGACGTGCATCAAGAGGTTTTGTAAAGACGTCTACCAACTGCCTTTTTCGTAGGTACATGTGACAATATGACTATTTTATTCTCCACAAGCTCTCAGATAAGGTGGTGCCTCAAATCAATGTCTTTCGTCCTAGAGTGCTAAACCGGATTCTTCGAGATGTCTATGGCACTCTTGTTATCGCACATAATTGTCACCATATTTTGATCAATCCCATAATCTTCTAACATTTTCTTCATCCAAAGAAGTTGTGAACACCAACTACCTGCAACGATATATTTAGCCTTTATGATCGATAGTGAAATTAAGTTATAGTTCTTGTTGTACCACAAGATCATATTGTTACCTAAAAAGAAGCATCCTCCTGAAGTTCTTTTCTGATCATCTAAGTTTCTAGCTCAATCTGCATCACTTTAAACAACTAAACAAGATGTAGAGTCAAATGTATACCATATTCCAAAGTCAGATGTTCTGCTTACATATCTAATAATCCTCTTTATAGTTGTTAAAAGTGTTTCTTTCAAATTGGCTTGATAGCGAGCACATATGTCGATGTTATAATAGATATCTCTCCTAGTTGCAGTCAAATATAATAAACTTGTGATCATGCTATGATATAGACTGACATCAACACTTTTACCATTCTTATCTCTGTTTAGCTTTGTTGAGACACTCATAGGTGTTCTCGCATGTCCGGCATTCTCAAGATCGAACTTCTTTATTAAACTCTTGGCATATTTGGTTTGTGATAACAAAATTCCATCCTTCACTTATTTAATTTGCAAAGCCAAAAAGAAATTCCAATCACCTACCATACTCATTTCAAATTTTGATGTCATTAATTCAACAAATTCATCTACCATCTTCGGATTTGTGGAACCAAATACAATGTCATCAACATAGATCTGAGCAATCACTAAATCAGATTTAAACTTTTTAATAAACAGAGTTTTGTCAACACTACCTCGTTTATATCCTTACTTGATGAGATATTTTGTGAGCCTTTCATACTAAGCCCTTGGTGCTTATTTAAGACCGTAAGGAGTTTTCTTCAGCTTAAAAATGTGATCTGCATGGGCTGAATTAATAAATCATTTTGGTTGCTTGACATAAACCTCTTCCTGTATAAACCCATTCAAAAACACACTCTTCACATCCATCTGATAGAGCTTGAAGCCTTTTATACATGCTATACTCAATAGTAATCTGATAGACTCAAGTCATGCCACTAGTGCAAGGGTTTTGTCAATGTCTATTCCTTCAACTTGTGAATATCCCTAAGCTACTAACCTTGCTTTATTTCTAGTTACATTGCCCTTTTCATAGGTTTTATTTCCAAACACCCATTTTGTTCCAATCACGTTGACATCCGATGGTCTTGGCACTAATTCCCATATATCATTTCGTACAAATTGAATCAATTCATCTTACATGGCTACTGCTTATAACTCATCTTTTAAAGCTTCTTTAATGTTCTTTGGCTCAAATGACGATGTGTACCATAAGTATCCCATAATTTCTTGATAATCAACTCTTTTTCTTTCCCTTGTTTTTCTTCTTTCATTGACATCTCTAAGGACGTTCTCTACTAGATTATCTCTTCTTATTCGAGAGGGAAAATCCCAGTTCAAATCATCGTCTCTCAAGTTTGAACATTTAAAGGAACAATTTCCACATCAAGCGTTTTTGTTGATTCATCATCTAAAGTAATTGATAGTTCTTCAATTCGCGCAGTTACTTCTTCAGTAACAACTAGCTGCAAATCTGGGAAAATTTTCAATCTTGTCTTGTTGCTTGTTTGAGCTAGTTCGGAGGGTTGGTTATTTAGATTTTCTTCTGCCACTTGATCATTCAACATAGGTACATCATCTATCACAACATTTATGGACTCTAGTACTTTCTTGGTTATTTGATTATATACTCGGCAGGCTTTATTGTAAGTTAAATAACCAATGAAGATTCCTTCATCACTTTTGCTCTTGAATTTTTTGAGTTGTTCTTGATCTCTAAAAATGTGGCACTTACTGCCAAAAATATGAAAGTAACTCACATCTGGTTTCTTTCCCTTCCAAAGTTCATAGGATGTCTTGTTCAAGATGCTTCGAAGATAAACTCTGTTACATATGTAGCATGTTGTATTAACTGCTTCAGCCCAAAATCACATAAACAATTTTCTTCCATTCAATATAGATCTGACCATTGCTTGAAGTGTTATTTTTTTCCGTTTGGCAACTCCATTTTGTTATGGAGTTTTAGGTGCTGAAAACTCTTGTATGATGCCATACTCATAAAAAAAGTCATTAAAGCTTGTATTCTCAAATTCCCTTCCGTGATCTGATCAAATTCTTAATACAACTATATTTTTCATATTTATGACCTGCACACATAGGCTTCTAAAAGTCTTGAAAACATCTAATTTTTCTTTCGAAAACAATACCCAAGTATATCTTGAATAATCATCAACACAAGTTTAAAAAAATCTCATTACACCAATGCTATCATGTTGTGTTGGACCAACCAAATCTATGTGAATTAATTCAAGTATGCGTGATAATCTAACGTGTCTAACCTTTTTATGTGACACTCTAATCTATTTACCCATTTGGCATACACTAGAAATTGATTTCCCTTCTTTGTTCATTATGGGTAGACCCTTCACTGCATACAATTTCGTCAACTTACTAATGAGATCAAAGTTCAGGTGTCCAAGCTTTTGATGCCACAAATCAATGTTATTGTCATGTGTGGCTGATTTACAGGTGGTTATGACCTGCAACATATAGCAATTGTCAGCTGATCGCTTGTCGCTCACAAGACATTCTCCTTGTTGAGTTAGCACCCTACGTTCATCACTTATAAATTTAACTAATAAACCATCATCACAAAGTTAGATTATACTCACCAAATTAGCTTTTAGTTTGTTGACATGGAGCACATTTTTTAGGAGAGGCAATCCATCCACGCATAATGTTCCTCTAACAATCACCAAAGCCTTCTTTCCATCTCCGAAGGTCATATGACCATCCATACAACTATGATAATCGATTAAGTAATTATTTTCCCCTATCATGTGGCGCAAACATACACTATCAAAATACTAACCATTTTACAAAGTTGCCTTCATCAATTTAATAACCACGAGAGCTTGCAATTGACTCTTTTTAACCCAAGTAGATTTCAATATTGAGGGCTAATGTTGAGATTTTTGTGAGGGATGTAGAATTCTTCGACTTTGGCTTCTTTGAAACAACATCTGCAGTAACTGGTAACATCTTAGCCTTATATGCCCAATAACTATGAAAAAATGACATGTGGGTATGAATATTTGATTCGTTCTTGATGTTTCTTCTTCTCGGACAAATCTGGATCATTTTTCTCCTCATTCTCCTTAAAGCACTCACCCTTATAGCCAATGCCTTAAAGATCCCCTTTAACCTTATCGATTTCCATTAACTTTTCTAACTTTTCTGAGCCTCCATTTAACATTCTCAATCCCTTTTTGGTACTTACTAATCTTAGTCTAGCTTCACAAGCTCGCTAACATCAATTTCTTCTCTAACTCTTGGATGGTATTTTTTATAGAGAGATTCTCTTCCTCCAACCTTTCATTCTTTCTACACGTTTTCACCCATTTTTCATACATAACTTTGTAAGGCCTCGTAAATATTCTCCTTTTTATCATCTAGGCCACTTTCATCACTGTCATATTCGTCTGTATTTTTCTCAAAATTTTTTAAGTTTCCCTTTTTTCGTCTTCAGTTACTACTAAGCAAGTAACTGGACTTTTGTTGTATAAAACAACTAACGCAGCACCATTAGCAATTTCTTATTCAATAACATATTCACTCTCGAATTCATTCTCACTCCAAGTGCTCATAAAGGATTTCCTTTTTCTCTTCTTAAAAGTATTAGCACATTCAGCTTGAATGTGCCCGAAGCCTTGACACTCATGACATTGGATTCTCTTCACCTTCCTTTCGCCCTTTTGAGTTTTAGCTTGTTGATTGAAGTTGTTGTTTGATGAACACCCACCATGTTGTCTAAACTCGGGTCTGTTCTTTTTCATTCTTCTCATCCATTTACCAAAATTTCGTGAGTAGCACCAAATCCTCATTCTCATCAAATTCATCTTATGCATCATTCACACCTTTTCTAGTTTCAACCTATAATGTCCTTTACTTCTTTCATGCTTACCTCTTAAAAGATTCATTTTGAAATTTGTAAGAATTCCAATTACCTTCTCTAATGATAGATCATTAATGTTGTGGACCTTTAATATGTGTTTAACTATTGATACATTTAATCATTTACATTTAGCGATTAATGATACGAAAATGCTTAAGATACTCGCTTTAATTCATATATGATTTTAGGTACAATTTGGAAGCAAAGAAATTAAAGTGAGTCGAAAACACTACATTTAGGCTATTTTCTGAAGATTAATTTTCACTTATCTTCATAAAGCAAGAAGAAGAAAATTAAAAGACAAGAAGAAAAAAATCAAAATACAAAGAAGAAGAATTAAAAGTGCTTGATGGAAAAATGAAAAAATAACAAGAGAGCAAAACATGTAGCAATTGGGAGTCGAAGGACAAAACGACAATGCAGCAGGTGGATAACCAACCAAGTAAAATGACAACGCAGATAGGAACCTGAGAAAGACTAAAACAACAAGACATCCAACGTATGCATGAAAACGCAAATTCACGCAAACATAGGGAGCGTTTTTCTTAAAATGCATAGCAACAAGAACAGTGCGAGAGAGGGTTAAAAAAGAGGTGAATAGGAGCAGTGTACCAAGCTTATTAATTTGTCGGCTGAAACAAAAAGAGTGGCGTGAAACAAGAAACAAAAAGGAGTTGTGGGAGAGGAGTGAAGAGTGAATAGTAGGGTGGTCCAAGCTTGTTTATTTGTCAAATCAGTGAATAGTAGAGAGAAAGTAGCTTGCGATAATAGAGGCGTTATAAGGGGGTCTTCGGTAAGGTTATTTTTGTGAAGGCTTAAGCTTTTTCTTGGGAAATCTATAGAAGACTAAGTTTCTAATGCTGATTTAGAGGCGACATCAATGCCGATGACCCGGGTTAAGCATTTTTTTATTGTTTTAGTTGTTTCTTTCTCTCAATAGGAATTGATTATGTTATCTTGTGTTTATTGGATTGGGTATTTGAATGATGATGATTTTAATACTCTATTGGATCATTTTTCATGAAAACTCATTTCTAGAATCGAATGTAATATGTACTCATTGTATTCCCAATTCATGTGTAGCAATTAATGGCTCCAAATCATTAGAGATAACATAACAAAGGTTAAATATTCCGAGCTTGTGTGATTATTACCTAGATTGGTCTATTTTCTAATTCATCAGACGGTTGTCTAGATAAACTTAGAGCTTATTCTAGGTTTCCCAATAGCTAGGGTTAATTAACGAGCTCTTCATAATTAACTAGGATATAAGGAACAATCAAGATTAACAGAGCTTATTGTTAATCTATGACCGATAATTGCTAAGAGAGATAAAAGAACAACAAATCAATAAATTATGCTTAGTTAGGGTGTAGGATGAGATTGGACAGAAGAACTAGATCCCTACCAAATTCCCCAATTTTATCATTTTCGCATGTTTTCTTTAATTTTTTTAGTTAGTTTCATTTTATTTTCTTACTCCAAAATCCAAACCCCCCATGCCCCACCCATTTTAACTAAACAAAAATTAATTTCATTTCATAAGCTAACCGAATACTCCCTATGGGATGGACCTAGACTCACTACTGCTATAGTAATAGTCTAGTTATTTTATTTTGACTAACATTATGAAACACTTGTCAATTTTAGCATCGTTGCCAGGGAGTTGCAGTGTTTAGTTTTTGTTATTGATTTTATTTTATTTTTTATATATTTGTTCTTAATTGGTTTATTTTCAGTTATTTCATAATCTTTTTATTTTTTGTTTATTTTTAAAAAAATTTAATAATTAAAGTTGACATAGATGGGAGTAATTTTTTCTTTAATTCATATTCTTAATCCTGTAACAATGTTTAGACTCAGCAACTTAACTTTTGTTATGGATGGGATAATCAGTCGAATTACTTCCATGATAGTTTGCTGGAAGTATAGCAATTTCCGTACAGACCAGAAGCTTCCTATCAAGACTCAGGTATATCCTTAGAAGAATTAGTTAATGTGTATATTGCTAACATTTTGTAATTCCAGCAAAAAACAAGTTTTAGAATCCAGAACTTGACAAGCCGGGAGGATCAATCAAATATAAACCACCTAGCATCACAAAGCAGAGAGAAGCAACCATATCAACTTGAGGAGCACCTGATGGATATTAGCGCGGAAACCTTACAGAGTTAAGAGGAACTTGAGAATCTTGAGCGTAGTACTCAAGGAATTGCTTGTGAAGAAGAAGAAGTTGAGAAGAACCTCGAAGCTGAAAAGAACATGTCATTCAGCTCGGAGGTAAGTACTGTGTCCATGATTATTTTTGAAACTAACTTTTCACCTTTCCATAGAAAATTAAAGGAACGAAACGACGAAGGAAAAGCTGAAGAGATGCTTGAAATATTTCTTGAGTGCATAGACTCAGTCAAGGTTGAAATTTTGAGGATAGGGAAGGAGCTAAATAGGAACGATTATCAACCAAGACCCTATCCTAAAGAACCTCATGTTGAAGAACCATATGTGCCATCAGAAGACCATAATTTTGTCATGTGAGGAGAAGAAGGAGTCGAGTCAGCGACCCTAAACAAAGGCATTTCTTGGGAGGCAACCGAAGGCAAGTAAATTTCTTTGCTTTGAAATTTTCGCATTAATTTTTTTATGCATATGTATTTCTTTGTTGGCGTGTACTTTTTCTCTTGTGATTGGTCGATGTGTATTATCTTTAGAAGAGTAGTGACTAGTGGTAAACAAAGTCTGTGAGATTTTGAGCCTTATTTGACTGACACATTCATATCAGTCTCATTGTCTTTTGATAATATATGACCTTCATGACATGTACATCCCGATTTTGTGTTGAATTTCTATTCGAGATCATATTTTTATTACATGCATTAACATGGATATGATTAGGCTTTCTTTGTTTTTTATAAACTACATTAGCCAAATAACCTATCCTATTGACATGATTTTTTCCTTAATAAACCCCCTTTAAGCTTTATACTTTTTCTTTGTGTACTAACCACATTACATGCTTTATACTTACCTAAGTGTCCTACCAAGCCATAAGCCAGTAAAGCATTTGTAATTGATGAGTTTGTGGATGTACAAAATTCTAAGTATGGGGGTATCCATATGTGTGGGTTTATTATGATGTTGGGATGTTGGGTAATTAAAATTCCCATGTTAATGTAGTTTCTTTTAATGATAAAAAAAGAAAAAGAAAGAAAAGAGAAAAACTCAAGAAAAGAAAAGAAAAGAAAGAAGAAAAAGAATGAAAAAATTTTGTTTAAATAAAATTATCAAGGAAGAAGTGCATATGAGTTTGCAAAGTTATTCATAATTAATGCATCTTCCTAGAGTTGTAATGAATATGTTATTTGAGTATGTTAAACATAAGGTAGATGTTGTCTTGGAAGGTTCACACTTGTGGTTTCAATGTATTGTTGGCATAAATTGTATGAGTGATTCCTTCAAATTGGTATATTCTTCATGTAGTTGGTGTGCGAAAGTTGAATAAGGTTGTAAAATATAAATGTTGCATTCGTCATAGCTAAGGACACCCAGTTTTTGATTGAATATTACTTTTATTTCACTAGCTTTGATATAATGGTGGAGAAATGAAAAGATATGCAAGGTAATGGATTGTCATGATCATGAATGGTGTTGAGTGTACCTATAGATATATTTTAGTTAAACACATTTTCTCGGTCTACCATTAGATTGCTTAGCTTTTAAAGACGATGAATGTTGATTAATCATGAGTAAAAGCTTGGAATGTTAAGTTCTTGCTATGATTTTTGAAAGTTATTAATCTTTTTTATGATTATATAGTCTTGGAAAATATGGTAATTGAGTAAATGTTTCAGGTCTTTCAACTTAATTTGGATGTTTTGCCCGAGAACGACCAAAAGCTAAGTATGGGGGAAATTGATATGTGTTTAATTGTTAATACGTTTAATCATTTACACTTAGCGATTAATGATATGAACATGCTTAAGATATTTACTTTAATTCATATATGATTTTAGGTATAATTTGGAAGCAAAGAAATTAAAGTGAGTCAAAAGCATTACATTTCTGTCATTTTTTGAAGATTAATTTTCTCTTGTCTTCATGGAGCGAGAAGAAGAAAATTAAAAAACATGAAGAAAAAGAATCAAAATACAAAGAAGAAGAATTAAAAATGCATAATGGAAAATTGAAGAAATAACAAGAGAGCAAAACGTATGTAACATCAGGGAGTTGAAGGACAAAATGACAATGCAGTAAGTGGACAACTAGCCAAGTAAAATGACAACGCAAATGGGAAGCTGAGAAAGACCCAAGCAACAAAATGTCCACATCTACGTGAAAAATGTAGATTCATGTAGACGTAAGGAGCATTTTACTTAAAACACATAGCACAAAGAACAGTGCGAGGGATGGTTAAAGAAGAGGTGAACAGGAGCAGTAGACTAAGCTTATTAATTTGTCACATCACTAAATAGTAGAGAGGGCTGGCAACTGAAACAAAGAGAGTGGTGTGAAATAAGAAATAGAAGAGAGTTGCAGGAGAGGAGTGAAGAGTGAATAGTAGGGTGGTCCAAGCTTGTTTATTTGTCAAATTAGCGAATAGTAGAGAGAAAGTAGCTTGTAGCAGTGGAGGTGTTATAAAGGGGTCTTCGGTAGGGTTATTTTGTAGGGGCTTAAGTTTTTCTTGGGAAAACTATGGAACACTAAGTTTCTGACACCAGTTTGGAGGTCACATCGATACCGACGACCCGAGTTAAGCATTTTTATTGTTTTAGTTATTTCTTTCTCTCATTAGGAATTGATTATGTTATCTTATGTTTATTGGATTAGGTATTTGAATGATGATGATATTAATGCTCTATTGAATTGTTTTTCCTGAAAACTCATTGCTAAAATCAAATGCAATACGTAATCGTTGTATTCCCAATTCATATGTAGCAACTAATAGTTCCGAATCATTAGAGATAACATAACATAAGTTAAATAATCCGAGCTTATGTGATTATTACCTAGATTGGTCTTTTTTTGATTCGTAAGGCAGTTGTCTGGATAAACTTAGAGAACTTATTATAGGTTTCTTGGTAGTTAGGGTTAATTAATGAGTGCTTCATAATTAACTAGGATTTAAGGAAAAATCGGGATTAACAGAGCTTGTTGTTAATCTACAACCGATAATTGCTAAAAGTGATAAAAGAACAACAAATCAATGAATTATGCTTAATTAGGGTGTAGGCTAAGATTGAATCGAAGAACCGCATCCCTACCGAATTCTCCAATTTTATCATTTTTCGTATGTTTTCTTTAATTTGTTTCTAATAGTTAGTTTCATTTTATTTTCTTACTCTAAAATCCAAACCCCCCTAATTTACCTAAACATTAATTAATTTCATTTCATAAGCTAACCGAACATTCCCTGTGGGATCGACCTAGACTCACCACTGTTACAGTAGTAGTTTAGTTATTTTACTTTAACTAGCGTTACGATGCACCTGTCAGCCTCCTTTATTGTTGCAATTTTCAAAATAAATCTCAGAGGTAGTAATCTAAACGTCTTCTTGACTAGTTTCATATTGGAGTATTTCTTCCCGAGTTGATGTGCCTAATTCGCTATATCGTGTAATTTTTTATGAAAGTCCCCAATAGTGTCATTTTTATCCATCTTCAGTTCTTCAAACATCATAGCTAACATCTATAGTTTTAACACTATCACAGATTTGGCTTCATGAATAGTTCGCAAAGCATCCTACGCTTCTTTAGCCGATAAATAGGCTGATATCATTGAGAAGTGTCCTTCATCATTAGCAGTAAAAATCGTATGCATTGTTTGTGAGTTTCCAAGTGCACATTCTTCTTCGGCTCTTGTCAATTCAGATGGGTCTTTTTAACTACCTCTCCTTTATCATCAATAATCATCATATGCATCCACCTATGTACTACCGAATGCCAAGCTTTTTTACCCTGAGCTTGGATGAAGACTATCATCCGTTATTTCCATGTAGGATATAGTTAGAGTCGTCTAATAGTGGTAGTCTAGTGATCGATGCACCCTTTCTTGTAGCCATGTTCGTGAAACTCATATCTGCACCAACCTGCTACCAAATTCTGATTTGGTGACCCTCTTTGATACCAATTGAAAAACTGTATAAGTGGTTGTTTTGTAAACTTTTTGATCTGTTTCTGATAAACACAAATAACAAAAAAATTAAAAACATCAAATTAAACGATAACGGGATTTGTTAACACAGTTTGGCACAACTTATCTATGTTTGCGGGGCCCTTACCCAGCTGAATCAATTTCATAAAAGTGCAATAGATTTACACAAGGCCTCAATGAGTCAACACCACTCAATCCTTGTAACTATCTCTCAACCTGACTTTCCGTGAAAGATTTTCACACTTAATAACATGACCAACTCGTGTTAACCTTGATAAAGGATTTTTCTAAACAACTTTTAATAGAAGACAGTTAAACAAACAACTCAAGTGATCAATCAACTAACAATAGAACAATAATACACTTGAGATAAAAGAAAAGAACAACTTCCCGAAAAGGTTCAGGTATAATGAAATAAATCTGGAAGTCATGCAACAACAATGGGCTGATTCATACAGAAATCTGAACCAATTTACGGTTGCACATATAACACACAATCCATAGCAATAGTTGCGCACAATATACAAAATAGTCCACCCAAAAGCCACTCCATAAGGATGACTGTCCAGCTTAATCAACACCCCACAAAATCAATGCAAAGTCATAGATCTCTTGGCCAGAAAACACACAGACAATGCACTAGAGGTACCCAGTCGTGTTCAACTATAGAAACTTTAGCTATTCACCAAATTCAATCAACACATGGACACCCACAACTTCCATCTCTCTCCAAGCTTTACACCCACGTGATGCACCACACACCTTCTCAAAATAGACTTCAATATAAGATGGGATTCTTTCACAACTAGAAGATTATCTATATAGCTTTTGAATCCAAGTTAAACAAGGATTATTAATTAGCTATGATTTTCCAGTTAATAAAAATATTTAATAAGTCCAATTTATAAAATTATGCCAAAAAAACATAAGTAGATATATACACCATATATCTATCAATTTTCTAGAGCAAGTTACCAATAATTCAATCTACTAACATGCATGTTTATTTTAACAAAGACATTTCTTAAACGTTACTTGAAATTGCTGATAAAGTTACGTAAAAGAAAGTTAAAAAAATTTTCTCTAGAATTTTTCTACACAAAGGTGAAGAAAGTGAAATGTGTAATTGGACTAAACTAATATAAAATGAAAACTTAGACCTCCTCTTGAGTCGTGATAACCCAATATTTCATGAGGAAGTGTTGTTGGTTTCAAAATTCTAAATTTTTTACTACGAAACTTGCCAAGTGCTTATTTCTATTAACTTAACACACATAATCATCAAGAAATTCCAATAAGGAGGGCTCCTCTACCTAGTTGTGAGAGTCAAAACTTTTTCCTTTTTTATTTGAAAAAGAGAGTCAAAATCTTAACAGCAATACAACACGCAATTCCTTTTAAGCATGATACGATAAGTGATGTGACTATTTTCAAAAGAAATTTTGATGAGAAAACATCCACCAAAACTGGACAAGTTATTTATTAAATAGGACGTCAACTTGGTTGCATGCATATTCAACACACATCTAAATGAACTAGAATAGACAGCAGTAAAGCAAATTGATTATGATGAAACCATTATAAGTTAAACACTTGTAGAAATAATAAGGCATTTTATCATTCCAAAAATTAATCTTCAATGTCATCTTCAAAATCAAAATCTAAGATGTTCCTTATAGACTTGAAAAACGATGTAAGCACACCACTAGGGACATCATCAAGAGAACCTATGGTTATACCATCTATCTGTAAGTAAAAGTAAAATGTAAAATCCACAAGACATCTTGCATACTCCATTAGCAGCTTACTTTTAGCATATTTGCAAGATGAAAAACCGATTTTCGATCTATACCAAGACCATAACATAAAAGAATTCTGAATAAGTCACGAGTTTAGTGACATTTTTTATGCTTCCTAGGAGGTTTCCTATGATCATCACTTGGTTAAAAGTACTTAGAAAAGATGGAATTTAGATCAAGTATATAACTTTTGAAAATTAACAAAAAATATCTTGAAAGGAAGTAATAAAAAGGCTTCATTCTCATATAACTAGTTAAAATGAAGCATCTATTCTTTACTGAGAATAGTGAAATGAATAATAAATAGTAATGACAAGTAATTATATTGAACATAGCATGATTGCAGAAATGACTACACAGTTTTCCATTAACAAACCTAAGTAATATTTGATGAGGAACTGAAAATTGAGGGATGTAAGTCACCATAATTCAAAGGATAATTGAAATGAAATCAAACAAAAGGAAAAATGATTCAACTAACCTTTCTCACATTAGAGCTTTTGGGGTTTCTTCATCTAGGAGTTTTAACAAAAGATGCAACTATTAAAGAGTCAACTAAAATGATATAAAATTCAAAATTATTACCAACAAAATGCACATCTAGTATTGGATCATATTTCATATAAGTACGTTGAAAACCTCCTATATTAGATTGAGTTACCAAAAAAGTACAATTAATAAATCATATATTAAATCACATCGCTACTTTTCCATCGAAACTCAACATTTCATAACTATTTTAAACACTTATTGAATGCAAACTAATAAAGTTCAAAATTTTCAAGATTGATAATAAAATTTAACAACGAATTAAGTGAAAAGGCACAAAAGACAACTTGTTTAAGGCAGTAGTCTAAAAAATATAATATCAACGACAACAAGATCATTTTAAAAGAAAAGAACAAGTCGTAGTTTATATGGAACTGTAACATCAAGAAGAGTACCTTATGAAGCGATAACATTAATTAATCTTTAATAAAAATTACACGCTTATGTTATGTTAGATACTATAAAAAAAGTTAATAATAATCTAGGATTTTTGTTGCGATCATCGACAGGAACATCTAAAGTTGGTGTCAATTCTGCTCCAATTTCTTTGAATATTTTCTCAAGACATTTTTAACTCTTGAAGAAGAATCAAGAATATCTTCTGAAAATATAAAAAATCAAAGTATATTAGCGATATAGTATAAAAGTGAAGACACCTTGTTTATAAGAATACTGAATGAACAAATAATAATAGTGAAGATTTTAGTGAGCTTAAAATTTTTGAAAATGGTTAATATTAAATAATAGTAGCCGTGGAAATCTATTGATAGTAAGTTTACAAAGGATAGATGTTCATATGAAAAAATATAATAAGTACAATAAGTGATAAACAGTAATACAAGTCATGCATAGGAACTCATAAGATATGAAGGTGATCATAAAGATGAATTGGTGTATGTCAAATTATAGTTATATAAAAACTGGTAAAAGTATAAGGAAAAAGTTGAATAGAAATATATGGACTAAAGCTCAAATTATAAAATGTAAACATTATGAAGTAGTTTGAAGGGTGAGATGTAAAATGTTAGTAACAATGAATCTTAAATGAAAGGTATATACTTAGCTATTTCGAAGTGTGTTTGGAATTCATGATTGTGGGTTTTTGTGCAATCATCACCAAGAAAATTGGAAGTTATCAACAGTTCTAGTTCATTATATAGTTTGATAAATAAAAATACGAAAAAATGTTTGAATAAATAATGATAGGTACCTGAAATAGTTGAAAGTGTCATTTTGGCATTGCTATTACCTCCTTTTACGTTTGAAGTTGAGCCTTGCTCTAATTCAGCATCATCAGTTTGGCAGTAATAGATAACAGTTTCCATCAAATGGTTGCATTTGAATAGGTTTGATATGAACGAGAAAGGTTTTTGTCTTCAATTCAGCATAGACCTTACCGAGAGGAAGTTCAATACTCTTTATAGCAAAGAGAAAAGTGTAGATCATTAGTCATATAATAAAGGTGTCATAAAAAATAATCAAATGTATTTTATTTGTAATAACTATAAAAATATAACCTGGTTGTAATATTGCATAGCTCCAACTGCACTGAAGTTCAACAGATTTTTGGCAAGTTCATCAAATGGATACTGTGACAGTTCGTGTGCTATCAATTAAATCGATATCACAATAGCATCTACATTTAAAAAGGAAAGTAAAGGTTTTAAAAGTAAAGGAGAAAATGTACAATTGAATAAATAAAGAATATTACAAAGTTATATTTAGAATTTATATAAATGATCTTAAACTTAATCTAATGATAGTTGTCATTTGCATTGTGTTGTAGGCTTTAATTTGTTATGTATTTAGTATGAATTTGAGTGTTGAGTGTGTATTTATGGTTTGTGATAGTTATGTAATTACATGTGTTTTAGGGTTGAAATTGTTATTTATTTAGTGTGATTTTGAGTGGTGTGTGTGCATTTAGGGCGTAATTATGTTAGTTTGTGTGTTTTAGTGTTTTTATGGGTTAGATTAAGTCTTTAAGCTTAAATGTTATATTTTTAAGGTGTTGTTATGCATTTGTTAGTGTTTAAGGGTAAACGGGGAAGAACGTCGAAGATTTGAGGAGTTTCGGCCCAAAGCCACAGGCCACAATCATGCATGATAGGCTACGATCGTGACAAGGAGCGTCAAGTCAGGCCACGATCCTGATAGAAAGGTTAAATAGCAGGCTACGATTGTGCCCGACATCAGGCTAACAGAAAAACTCAATTTTTGTGAGATTTTGTGGACCGTTTCAACCCTAACTTTGACCTAGGGCTTCCACAGAATAAATAGAACTTGATGTGATAGCCACCAGGAGGCTGGAGAGAGCTTAGAGAGTCATGCAAAAGAGCAAGATTTCGTTAAATCCGAGAGAGACCTAGAGAGAAATCAAGAGATTAAGGAAGGAGACGACAAAAGAGAGACACAGAGACGTGCTAGACGCGAAGTACTTCCCGCAACAAGTGGTTTCCACCGTCGCCGCTTCCGAGACTACATTCCCAACATTATTTCCATTTATTTCAGTTTTATTTATGTATAGAATTGAAATAGGTGTAGAGATTTGTTGTGTTGAATGTTAAGTTTATGTTTATACTCACCCTCAAATTTTAACTCTTGAGATTAATAAAATTTATTCGATTGTGTTTCTTTTATTGAGTTGGTTATGATTTCAATTATGTTCTTAATAATTTAGCAACAAATTGAGAGAGTGAGTAGGGTAAAAATCATTGATTTGGGCTAATGAGAGTTAGGTGAATCGATAGGTAGAGAATTGAGTCAAACTGGTAGAGTCATGTTACAAGAGATCGAGTATAGATTCTCGGTAGGTTAATAGGCAATTTTAGAACTAATTTAAGTTTTAGACCAATTGCGGATCAAGAGATCACAATTCCCATAATTTGAATTAGGGATTACCAATTAGGGTTAAGAATTATAACTCGAGAGAGAGTAATTCACTCTAGGACTACCTAGACCCGTGTTTCAATAATTGCATAATTGGTTAGGTTTTCTTAGTTTCGAATTAAAATCACCTTTCTCTCTCTTGGTAATTTCTAGGTCAATTTTGGGTTGAGTTGTGATATTGCTATCTTGTTTACTCTTTGGCACTTTAATTTCTCAAATTTGATTATTAATTGATTTAATTTCTGCATTAGCTATTTAATTAGGTTTATTGCGAACTTGGCTGCCTTTAGATTTTAAGACTAGTTCCCTTTCTTGTGGGATCGACCCCTTAGGTACTGCGCAAGAAAAATGCACTTGCAGTAATTACCAAGGTTATAAATAGTAAAACTTAGTGCGTATAACCTTGAGCGATATACAAGCTAAGTTTTTGGCACTGTTGCCAGGGAAGGCAACATTTAGTTTATAGTTTAAGGGTTAGCTTAGATTTGATTTTCTGGTTTTTATTTTAGTTTCGTTTGTTTTATTTCAGAATCGTCCTCTTGCATGAACACAAGAGTCACAAGAGGTTCGAATCATGTAGCTGAAATGATAGATTTAAATATAACGCGATTAAAACGAACCTTGAGGAAAGCTCAGCGAGAAGAAGAAGAAGAGATTGAGAAATCACAAATGACTAAGGAATTTCAAAGAAATATAAATCAGGAAGTTAACCCTGGGAGGCAACAACAGAGGACCCTCATAGATTTTATGAGACCAGGGTTTAACCCTGCAAATCAAGAAGTGGCTAGTCCACGTGTTCAATCAGTCTCAATCGAAATTAAGTCAGCCCTCCTAAATATGCTTTAGCAGAACATTCAATTTTATAGACTAGAAAATGAAGATCAAAATGCACACATCAGTAGTTTCCTCGATATCTGTGATACTTTTCAATATCACTAGATGTCAGAGGATGCTATTAGGATTAGGTTATTCCTTTTTAGGCTTAGGGACAGAGCGAAGGCTTGGTACCACTCACTAAGCCTCGCTAACATCACAACGTGGGAGTAGCTTGTACGTACTTTCTGGATAAGTACTTCCCTTTAACGAAGACCATAAAGATCATAAAGGAAATTATCAATTTCTAACAAGATGATGGGGAGTCAATTTACAAAGTGTGGAAGTGTTATAAAGACCTATAGAAGAGATGCTCACACCACAACCTACCAAAGGAATTCCTCCTGCAGACATTCTACAATGGAGTAAACCCACCTACCAGAGGCACGATCGATGTAGCATCAGGAGGATCTTTGATATGTAAAACGGTCAATGAAGCAGAGGAGTTAATTGAAGAGATGGCAAGTAATAGCTGTTTATAGGTGAGTGAGAGAAATAGGCAACCTACTACCTTTAGAGAGTAAAGGGAGTTGTCACAGTTGATCAGATGATGGAGATGCAAGCTAAGATCAACAATCTGATGTGACAACTCAGCAATATGAAGGCGTCATCTTTCGTTCCGGTTAAGGCTATGCAAGTGAAGTGTGAGTTATATGGTCAAGTAGATCATGACACTATAGACTGCTACCTGATGAGAGAGGATAACCAGGAGCAAGTTAATTATATGGGGGCACAATTTGGATAAGGAGGGGATAATAACCTCTACTCCAACATATATATCTCTGGGTGGAAGAATCATCCTAACTTTTCTTGGTTGAACAATAATAATGGAGTGCAATTCAAGCCTCAAGGGCAATCGAGCTTTCAGCAGGATAAGACAAGCTTGATGGATTTGAAGTTGGACAGGATTTTGGACATGATAGGAGGTATGGAGGTGGCACATAGGAGGCTCTAGAGTAAATTCGAGTAAGTTATGAAGAATCATGCTGGTCTATATATAATTTAGAAGTTTAAGTGCGGCAACTCGCGGAAGCAATTTCGACTCAAAATGTTGGAACTCTTCCAAGCAATATCGAGTCCAACCCAAAGGATCATATTATGGTTATAACTCAGACTCAGGATGGAGAAACCGCACAAGTGCAGGAAAAGGTAGAAAACAGCGAAAAAGTTCAAGTATTTGAAAAAGACTTTCCGACTGAGCCCGCGATGGAGTAAATTCAAGTAATTCAACGGGTATTTCCGTTCCCCATCGGACAGTAGCAAGAGTTATATGCAAGGAGGGAAGCAGAACAATTATTGGAAATTAAGCATAATAAAATTGAGGATGTGACAGACCGAATACAATCGAAGCTTAAACTACAAGACTCTATTAAGAAGAAGGTTGAGGAGTACCCACGGGAAGCAAACCCAACATAATGAAAAAGAAAGATTACCCAGGGGACTTTTTCATCGCCTGTCATATCAACAACATTATTATAAACAGGGCATTTACGAACTTAGGGGCGAGTATAAATATGATGCCCTACACTTTCAGTATTAAATTGGAGTTAAGAGAGTTAGTGCCCACTAAGTTTTTGGTTAAGACGAATAGGACCTCGCATAGACTGATGGGAATCATACAAGATATGTCGGTAAAGGTTGGTGAATTTATTTTTCCCACGGATTTCTATGTGTTGGACATCAGTTAAGACAAGGACACCTTGATAATTCTTGGGTAACCATTCTTAGCCACTACTCGCTCAATTATTGATGTGGATGGGGGAGAACTAACTCTGTGACTAGTGAAGGAGTATATAACCTTCAAGGTAACAATTAGACAGTACGGAGCTCCTTCACCTCCAGTGAACGTTAAAGAAACCAAACCTCGAGGAGAATGGGAGGACATCAAGGATCCTGCAAATGCTTTCCAAAAGAAGCGCTCACAAAGGAGAAGGCAAAGCAAAGGAAATTGTACGGACGATGTGTTGCAATATGGTAGCAAAGGTTCAAACTTTGAGATTAGTGGCGATGCTACCATCGAATCATTCATTCCAACCACCTTGAGTGTAAAATGAGCATCGAGCTACTGATATTAAAAAGAAGTGCTACAT
Source organism: Erythroxylum urbanii (assembly GCA_027568935.1). Taxonomy (NCBI): domain Eukaryota; kingdom Viridiplantae; phylum Streptophyta; class Magnoliopsida; order Malpighiales; family Erythroxylaceae; genus Erythroxylum; species Erythroxylum urbanii. The sequence continues at coordinate 32,756 of JAOQML010053021.1, forward strand.
AGGAGGCAACCTATGGAAAACTTAGTTTCTTACCAAATTTCGCTATATTATTTGAATTCCATAGTTAGGTTAATTTTTGTTTTAGTTTAATAAACAAAAGGAATAGGATTTTAGAATCATGGGAAGATTATGTGAACATAAAGAGAGAAGTGAAGAAGTGCTATAAGAATTAAGAAGAGGAAGAGAAAAGACTAGAAAAGAGCAAACAAAGGATTTTAGTGTTAAAACGGACTTTGGAGCACCATTCCCCATCTATACCGAGGAGGAAGGTATTCGTTTCTGATTCATTCGCTCTAGGCAAATTATAGCTCGTAGGTACTTTTATGTTGATACATTAGATACGATAGAACCCGCTTACGTCGTTCTATCGTATCTAATGTATCAACATAAAAGTACAGAGAACCTATCTGAGAGAATCCAGTATGGTCAGTTCATACAGTTCCAGTTCCCTGTTTATGAAGAGCTTACACTAAAATTTTTCACATCCTTGACCTTCGACCCTAATAACATGAGAGAATTGTGTTTTAGAATGGGAAGCCGAGCTTATGAACTGAATGCCGAGCTCATATGTGAGATATGTGGATTCCCCGAGTCCACCATTATTGATCAATATGACGATTTTCATGTCACCCAATATTGGCATGAGTTGATTAGAATTAAGTGATTCTACACGAAGAATGCACACAACAACATTATCCGGTCCCATTAACACTTGCTGCTGCACAAATTTATGTGTCAGCTAATTTTTGATAAGTTAGAAACCAACAATTGTTCCACTAAGGAACTTTTCATACTATGGTGCATGGACCATAGTATTCTAGTCTGCGCTTTAACCCATATCCTGAATGCTCTTGCTGTAGTTCCGCGGAAGCGGAGCAACCATCTTGAAATGGGATACATAATGTCTGCCATTGCAGAACATTTTGGTGTGGAACAAAGGGGGTTAACAGTTCACCTCCCTAACTTCCTCAACCATTTTCATTTATTTAGGGCAAAGATCATCCATTCAATAAATATGAGTCTGTGGGAGATCCACGAGAAGACACATGTGTGGATCAAGATAGGTCAAGCGAGCTAGAGTTTAGTGCCACCTTGACAGGAGGAATCAACGAGTGAGGAATAGGAAGAAGAAGAAGAGGAAGAGCAAGGTTGGAAGAAAGTGTTGGATGCAATCTCTGAGTCCAACAGGAAGCTTGCGAAGAACATTAAGACACTTGTGGATATGGCACACACATAACGGCGCCAGAGTCTAGATATCCGATGGATCCATCAATATTTTGAGTCTTAAGGTGTTCAATTGCCACCTCCGACACCGTCACCACCTTCATCCCCTTGAGATTTTTGTCTAACCCAAATTAATTTTTCGTTCCCAAATTAGCCTTCAATTCTATTTTGTCTTTATTGTTATTTTTATTGTTTATTTTATATATTCTTTGTTCCTTTAATTTTTTTCTTTCCCCTTTGTTTATATGCTTGTGTGTACCTCCTTCTCACATTAAAGACAATGTGTTGTTCAATTGTGCCAAGGGATTGTGTGTTTTATTTTGGAATGTGATTTTGCATATTGTATGATAGTATTAGGTTACATTATGTGAAGTGTGTGAATGTGTCAATACCTTAGATTGAGTGAAATTTATTTAATTTTGGACATAGTCTATTAGGTTTTGAACGATCATTAACCTGTGAAATTAGTTAATTAGGGGGCCTTTATATGACTATATACAGCTTAATTAGGACTTAGTGTAAATTTATCACCCTCTAGATTGTCACATTCATTCATAATTTGAGGTCTCTTAGGTTAGGTAGCTTAACTATCATTTTTCATGAAAACGAATAGTCAAAAGCAACAAGGTAGGTAATAATAAAAAATTTTGTTTAATAAATTACTATTCCGCTAACCTTCGAGTTATGAATAGAGCTAGTAGTCAGTTGAAAACGTGCTATAGCTGAGTAGCTAGATCGACACGCATCACAAATGTGTGCCTTCGCGTAAAAGGGCTATAATGATGTTTCAACCAAGTTGTTTAATAAAATGACTTAGTTAAGTAATCAGATTGACATTCATCACAAATGTTTGCCTCCGAGTAAAAGACTAAGTCCGAGAAAAATAAAAAAATGTGTTTTCTAATAAAAACCTACCGAACTTGTAATACACTTGAATTTTTATGAAAAATGTACCTGGGAATAGTTACAAAGACTGAGGGACCGAAAAATTATTCATGTGTGTGTACAATTGAAAAGGGTAAATAACTTAACACTTAGGTCTCAATTAAGTTGTATATTTGATTCAAGCCCCTAGACACATTTTTTTTTTGTTAATGGTTTGACATAATTGAAGGATTATGTTCTAGATTAAATTTATTTCATGAAGTCAGAACCATTTCCTCATTATTACATTGCATGTTATGTGTTTTTATGTGTTTTATTATTTTGTTTTCTTGAGGACAAACAAACGTTTAAGTGGGGAGATGTTGATAGTTGTGTAATTGCATTTGTTTTAGGGTTGAAATTATTATTTATTTAGTGTGAATTTGAGTGGTGTGTTTGCAATTAGGGTGTAATTATGTTAGTTTGTGAGTTTTAGTGTTTTTTATGGGTTAGATTAAGTCTTTAAGCTTAAATGTTATATTTTTGAGGTGTTGTGATGCGTTTGTTAGTGTTTTAGGATAAACGCGGAAGAACGGCAAAGATTCGAGGAGTTTCAGCCCAAAGCCATAGGCCATGATCGTGATAGAAAGCGTCAAGTCAGGCCACGATCGGGCACATTGGGCCATGATCGTGATAGAAAAGTTAGACAGTAGGCCACGATCGTGCACATTGGGCCATAATCGTGACAGAAAGGTTAAACAGCAGGCCACAATCACAGGGCCATGATCCTGCCTTAGGTCGGCCTAATAGAAAAACTCAATTTTTGTGAGATTTATTGGACTGCTTTGACCCCAACTTTCACCTAGTGCTTCCACAGAATAAATAGAACATGATGTGACAGCCATCAGGAGGCCAGAGAGAGCTTAGAGAGTAGTGTAAAAGAGCGATATTCCGTTAAATTTGAGAGAGACCTAAAGAAAGATCAAGAGATTAAGGAAGGATATGAAGGAAGAGAGATACGGAGACGTGCTAGACGCGAAGTGCTTCTTAGAATAGGTGGTTTCCTGCCATCGCTGCTTCCGATATTCCATTCCCGATAGTATTCCATTTATTTCAATTTTATTTATGTATAGAATTGAAAAAGGTGTTGAGATTCATTGTGTTGAATGTTGAGTTTACGTTTATACTCACCTTCGGATTCTGACTCTTGAGATTAATAAAATTTATTCGATTGTGTTTCTTTCATTGAGTTAATTGTGATTTCAATTCTGTTCTTAATAATTCAATAACAAACTAAGAGGGTGAGGCAAGTAAAAATCATCGATTTGGGCTAATGAGAGTTAGGTGAATCGATAGGTAGAGAATTGAGTCAAACTGGTAGAGTCATGTAACAAGAGATCGAGCATAGATTCCCAATAGGTTAATAGGCAATTTTAGAACTAATTTAGGTTTTGGACCAATTGCGGATCAAGAGATCACAATTCCTATAATTTGAATTAGGGATTACTAATTAGGGTTAAGAATTATAACTCGAGAGAGAGTAATTCACCCTAGGACTGCCTAGACCCATTAATTCAATAATTTCATAATTATTTAGGTTTTCTTAGTTTCGAATTAAAATGTCCTCTCTCCCTCGATAATTCCTAGGTCAATTTTAGGTTGGACTGTGATATTGCTATCTTGTTTACTATTTGGCACTTTAATTTCTCATATTTGATTATTGATTGATTTAATTTCTACATTAGTTGTTTAATTAGGTTTATTGGGAATATAGCTGCCTTTAGATTTTAGGACTAGTTTTCTTCCTCGTGGGATCAACACCTTAGGTGCTACGCAAACGATCTGTGCACTTGCGGTAGTTACCAAGGTTATAAATAGTAAAACTTAGCACTTATAATCTTGAGCAAACAGTTTGATTGTGTTAGTTTATATGTTTAAGTATTTTTATGGGTTAGTATAAGTCTTTGAGCTTAATTGTTATATTTTTTAGGTACCTTGATGTGTTTGTTAGTGCTTTTATGTAAACGGCTAAGAACGGAAAAGTTGCGAAGAGTTCGAGCTAAAAACATAGGCCACGATTGTGGCACAACATACTGGACCCCATTTCCAGAGCCCAATTATCCGAATGTCATAAAATGTGAGTGTGTGTATTACCCTATAGGGTTATTTCCATAAACTCCCATTAGCCATCATCGTTTCATCTTAATTCTTATAACATTCCAAAAATTTCCTATTATACAGATCAAGATATACTTAAAAGCCAAAGTACGCTCATAACTAAGTCATGCTCCTCCATTCGATTCCCTCACTTTCTTTCCACTAATCTTTTTCAAATCAACACCAAAGGCTACCAATTTTTTTGGAGGGATAGAAAAATGGGTTAGGAATCTATTGGTTCAATAATCATTTCATTTAGAGGTCAAACGATGAAGTTATTGCCAAAAGTGTTAACCACGATTATATCCTCAATCATATTGTACCTATCTTGGGACAATTGGCATAACTTTCACTAGAGATATTAGATTATGGTTGTTTTAGTACGGTTTCGAAAAGGACTTCAAGATATACAACTTTTATATAGACCTTGAAGAAACATTTTGTCATCCCGAGGGTTAAAATTGCTTAGTCTGGCACTTCATCTGGCACCTCATCTGGTTCCTTGTCTGGTACCTATGCTTCGTCTAAAGGCCATATCTTTTGCGTTCAAATTCCAAAAATTCAAAACTTTATATTGTTGAAAGCTAAGAAAAAGATATACAACTTCTAAGAAGAAAACTCTGTCTAATTCAACCTAGATCAATACATATTTTCCATAAAAGTCAGAACACAAAATTTTACCCTTATGAATGCTTGAAAACGCAATCTACAATCTTTGAGAGTCATGAGCGAAAACACAATCATATTTTATCATCATCAAAAGATAAGAGTTTTACAATTCTTTACTGGGCATTTCAAGCCACAATACGTCATAGTCCAAAAATACATAATTTACACAAAGTAGAATTGCTCAAAATGCAACTAAAGCCTTGTTTTACAAAAACTAACTTAAAATACAAAATAAGAAAGATCCGGAGTAATGCCCTTATGCTCGATCACTCGATCTCTTGCCCATCTCCTGAAGATGGGACGGAATAGGAGGGTGAGCTTAAAGCTTGTGGGTAACAATTTTATAAGCGGTAACAAGCAAAACCATTGTAAAATTCACAATGCATCATGAAACATATATTTCCAAATTCTTAATTTATCAAACACTTTATAAGCAACCCAAATAATGCATTCAATAAACTTGTCAACACATAAGCGCATCAAAATGGTTTGGGAGGTCCATAAACAGAACGAGATAACACATTCCCATGAAATGGTCCTATGTAGTCGTGAACAGAATGAACTAACATAATCCCACATAGTGGTTTTTGCGTAGTCGTAAACATGAGGGAGTCCCTGAAAGAGCTCCATGCCACTTGCAGGTAAGCGAGAGAAGCCTTTAGTCAAAGTACACTTGACATACAGAATGGACCAGACCAAACCCACATAACATGGATTTCATAACTTGTAAACTTGTTGCCCAAAATGGCACTTTTTCCAAAAAGTGATTTCATAAACATAGTAATCTATTTATTTCAAAAAAAAGATTCATTTTCGCATTCTTTTCATAAATCATCCACGCAATATTCACATACCAAACACATAGCACTTCCTCAAAACATTCAAAGAGAAATAAATGCACATTTATAATACAATTGAAAAACATTTACTTTCTTGATTTGGAAGAAACATTAATGGCTTATTATTCAATTATAAAAATGTAACCCACTTTGAATTCCTTGCTTAACAGTTGCTCAAAGATGCCTCTCTTCTTGCTCCTTTTGCCTCGCCTCTTGATTTCCTTCAATAATAGCAAAAAGAAATCCCAATTCAATAGGACTTCCAATTGAGAACTCAAAGAAATATATACACTTAAATTGATCCTAGAATACTTAAACCCATGCATTTCTTAAGCTTCATGAACCAAAACCCTTCCAAAAATCCAAAAGTTTAAACATAAACTTACCTTGAATCTTCACCAGTTATTGAGTCTCTTAGCTCAAATGGAAGCTTTAATCTTCCTCTTTCTTTTTCCCTTTTTGAACAACTTCAAAATCACTCTTTAAGACTAAGAAAATTGGCAACCTAGTTTAGCTTTCTCTTATTTTCTTCTTCTCCCACGACACTCTCTCTTCCTCTCTTCAATTTTCGTTTTCTTTTTCTTCAATTGCAAGACAACTATTCTTCTTCCCCTTTTTACCCTTAATGAGCCCAAAATGTCCATTTTACCTGTAACACCCACTTACCGTAGGGTACGCACCGGGATGCCCGCAGGTCATTTCGGTATATATCCTAAGATAAAGGATCGCTATGTGCGATCACTACAGTTACTCCATATGGCATCACATTAATTTGAATAATAAAGCATTAATTGTAACTCACAATATTTTTAAAATCAAACTCTTCCTCATTT
>JAOQML010053076.1:0-10245 GCA_027568935.1 Erythroxylum urbanii
AAATAAATTAAAGGAGTTTAATTTATCTAATCCTAAATATGATTTAGGTTTATAATTTATATCCATTACCAACATATTTAGGAACCTAATGAGTTATACATAAAGAGCAAGTTATAGAGAGAAGATATTTTAATCAAGTTATACTTGATTGTAAAATTTAAGAAACCTTATGATTAAATATAAGATATTTAATAAATAAGGATCAATATGAGATATTCCATCTTATTTGGGCATAATTGGTATTCAATTAGAATTATTTGTACATATAATTAAATTTTAATTAAAATTAGAATTTAATTTCAATTAAATTACTAAAATGTCAAAAATCTATTACAAATAGGCTTAAGTTCTAAGGGAGCTAGGACTCCTTACCTAACCTTCTTTCCAATAATTGTAGAGTTCTCTGAACACGTTTTATAGATACTATTAGATGCCAAATACTTGTGTGGCTGTAGTGGTTAAGATGAGTTGATTTTATAAACTATTTGAGGGAAATGATAAGAAAAAGATCAAGCTTCGAAATAAGGTACGAATTAAGATAATGCTTTATTATGATTTATGTGTTAATCATTCTATAAAGTTTAATTGATCTTGGCTTGTAGAAAATCAAACAAAAATGTTGTGTATTTATTTCCCTGCGAGTGGTATGGAAGCTGATTTTAATCCTACTATATGGTTAAATTGTTTGATTGCCATTGATCTTGAATTTTGGAATTGAAATCAAAACCGTAATCTTATCATATTTAGATATGATTACATTTTTAAAAAAATATGAATTATCTAGATTATAGTTCTTAAGAAACAAATTATATTTGATTAAAATTAATAATTTACAATAAACTACAATAAGATTGTAATTTGAGAAACTTGAAAATCCTACTTCTAAAAATATAAAAAATTTATGTATTTCTTATTGAGATGAATATGGTTGAGTGTTTTGGGAATTTTGGATTGTTGCTAGCTGAAAGTGTCAGAAAGTGAAGCTATTGTTGAAGGGTGGTAGCTTAAAACTTTAAGCGGTAGTTGTTCATGGAGGAGAGAAATCACAAGTCAAAGGTAAGATGTTTTTGGTTATTATCTAGTTGGAGATGATGGACATAGTGGATTTCAAGTTGTGTTTAGTTGAATAAGGTGGCTAGAAATATGAGGGAGCAGCTGCTAGAGTAGTTAGCAACTAATCTACAGATAGCTAGTCGTGTCAGGGTTTGGTGGCTGTCATTGGAGGAGTTATCGACAGTGAGCTACATGAGAGACAACATTTAGCACCAATATAGAGACATGATAGCAGCACAGAGATGTGGCAAAAGCTAGTGGTGAGCTAATTGGTGGCTAGTCCCTGACAAGACAGAAACTAAGCAAAGAGGTGGCAGATGTAAAAGATAAACTTTTATGGCTAGGGGTTTATTTTAGGTTATGAAATTGATAAATGATTAATAAACCATATTTATATACCTATACTTAGCATTTTTGGCTTGTTATTTGAAAGTTTTATGGTAGTTTTGATACTTATTTTGCTTCACAGGTATTTTAAGGTGATAATTGCCTTTACAGACCCAAAAGAGAAGGATTTAGGTGAAATCAAGGTATAAAATGGAAGAATTGAAACAACTTTGGAGATGCATAGTTATGTATAGGGACCATGTAAGTTATTGTCAACGTATGAAGCTTTGAAGATATTGTTTATGCCCATGCAAACATACACACACGTGTATGGTCATGTATGATGCCTATGTAAGCTTCTGCGACTAAGTAAAGTTGTAACTTAGAGGGTATTTTAAGATACACAATCACCTACGTGGCCGTGTAGGTGACCGTGTATATTCCCAAAACCTAGTTTTTGTTATAAAAGAATGTTATGAAGGCTACAGAAAAAGGAGACAAATTTTAGAGTCAACATAGACATAAAAAGGTATAAAATCATAAAAAAGGTTGCGTGTTGAAAAAAAGGAAAAAATTGGAAACATCAAGTTCAACACCAAATTTCCAGATTTTCTATATAAAGTTTTCAAGCTAATTTCATTCTCTTTTTTCTACTATTTCATTGCCTTGTATGTCAAATATGAATAGTTGTGTTTTAAACATTATTATGGATTGCTAAATCTATATTAGAGTTTTATTCTTGAGTTATTCTGTATAACTTTTACTTTGTTGAATTCAATATATTACTGCTTTGTGATATTTGTTATGCTCATACTTGAATTGAATCAAGATATTTATGCTAATTTGTGCAACAAGAGTTGGTAACTTAATAGACTTACAAATATTAGGTTAATAACTAAATGAAGAGAGATCTTAATTATGAGTTAATTATCCTTATGATCGCTTCAAATTTAAATGAGTAACTAAAAGTAGTTTTAAGAAATCAAGAGATTGCAAATCAACTTCTATCTATTTCAATTGGATTACTTGATTAGATATCAAAAAAGGGTAATCAAAACCTTTCGATATATAGGGCTAAGAATAGTTGAAATCACAAGGTGAAGGGAAGAAAAAACAAAGATAGAATAACCCTTAAGTTTTCATCATTGAGTAACTTCCATTTTATTGTTATATTTTACTTGTTCAGTCATCAAGCTTTATTGGTTTAATTTAATTTTCAATTAATTCAATCTTTTTTTATCATAGACAAAGTGTAGTTTTTTTAGGTGACTATATTCAATCCTCGTAGGAACAACATTATCTCACAACAATATATGACTTGTACACCTGCGGTATAAAATAAAACTAGAAAATAATTTTTTGGCGCCGCTACCAGAGGTTGCGATTTAACATCTTGTCCAATTTGAATTCTTTTGATTTAATGAGTTTGATACTTTTGTCTTGTGTAATTTCAAGTGCATGAATATAAGAAGCATAAGGAGCTCAAGAAAATTGGGAGATACAACAATTTCTGACATCACTAAACACAAAAGAGAAATGATAGCGCGTGTCGAGTATGCTACAAAAATTACCTAACTCTGTACACTAAAATTTGTAATTAGGGTGACTTGGGATTGAATCCATAGGGAATGTTTAGTTAATTTCCGTAACCAAAATTAATTGATGCAAGGAAATATAAAAGGGGGGTTTTGGATTTTTAGCAATTTAGAAATAAAATAAAAGTAAACTATTGAAAACAAATTAAAACAAGCGATCGAAAATGATTAAACAGTCAGATATACGTAAGGTCTGATTCTAGGTTCAATCTCGACCTAAACATGATCAAGAATATTTCATCATCCTAACTTCTTTACAACTCTCATTAGACTATCGATCTGAGACTAATAAAATGCTCTACTAATCCCAATTTTCCCTTAAGTTTTGTTTAATCAAGATACAATCACTAATTAAACCTAACTACTGAATAACCTAGGATACGATCTCTAGATTTAATTTGGTAGCCACATTACGAAGTGGAAAACAATCAATATAAGTAGTAACCTCACACGTTTAGGTTATCTAACCTAAGTTATATTGTTCCTAACGATACAGGATCATTAGACGCTACTAACATACATCATTTTAAGTAACGATTACATATTACATTTAATGTTTTAGCAATACGTTCGAAATAGAACTATCAAAATAACATATTAAGATCATTCATCCCAAAATCCAATCAAATCAACACCAACAACACAACAACCCGAAAAGAAATTACAACATTAAAATGATAAAATAGCTTAACCAAGACTTAGCTTCGATATCCCCGTTGAATTGGCATCAGAAAGCTAGCCTTCCATCTCCATTTTTATGCTCCAAGCATCAACCATCTTCTCCATAGCTGCTTTGGTGGTGAAAGAATTAAGAGAGAATCGCAACGCCTACCACCCTACCTTCCTATTGTCTACGATCTCTCTATTTATGGAATTAATTTTTGGTCCACCCTCATTGTTCACCCTACCTTGTTACTGTGCGTTTTAATTAAAACTCCTCTGACATTGCGTTGTATCATTAGTAAAAAAAAACTAGACTTACTAATATAGCAGTGGTGAGTCTAGGTCGATCCCACAAAGAGTGTGTAAAGTTTCCAAAATGAAAGGGGCTTTGAAATAAGAAAATAAAATAAAACTAACCTAATGAAAACAAATTAAAGAAAACATACGAAAAATGATAAAAGTGGAGAATTTAGTAGAGACCCAATTCTTTAGTTCAATCTCAACCTACACCCCAATTAAGCATATTTGATTGATTTGTTGTTCTCTAATCTCTTCTAGCAACTATTAATTGTGAGTTAATAATTAACCGAAGTTTTCCCTTAGGTAGTGTTTAATCAAGATATGATCCTTAATTAAACCTAACCACCGAATAACCTAGGATAAGATCTCTAGATTTAATTAAGCAGTAGCATTACGAATTAGGAAAATTAATTAATTAAGGCAACAATCACATACGATGCGTCATTTAACCTAGGTTATGTTATCCCTAATGATTACGAATCATTAGTCACTACATATGAATTTTAACATAACAATTATGGATTATATCAAATTCTAGCAATAAGTTTGCAACTAAACAATTCAATGAATGCATTAAAATCATATTTTCACAATACCCAATGGGTTCATAAACAAATAACTAAGAAAACCTAATTATCTATACATAAAACCTGAATCAAGTAACCTAGGATATCACAATCAATTTCTAATAAGAGAAAGCAACAACAAAAATGGTAAAATATATGTCTGCAATTTTCATGAAGGAATTGAATTTTAGTTCGGTCTCTAAGGGTTTTGAAATTTGGCTTGAGTTTGAGTACTAACTGTTGTCCCTGTTTGAGAATAGTCTGTAGTATTTTAGGTATAACTCTAGGAATAATGAACCAAATTGTATTAACTTTAGTTCATTAGAAACTTAAGACTTAAAGGAACATTTGTTTAGAAGAACATATCGCCTAAAAACTTCAGTTTCTATGTCAGAATGGCCATACAAAACTGACTCGAAACCTGTCCTAAGAAAATTTGGAAATTGTGCAGGAAATGGCTAGGCCACGATCGTGGCACCTATCCCACGATCATAGGTAGATGCAGTAGTTTTTGTCACGATTATGGGCAGTACTTAGGAAGGGAAAATGTTGGTTTTAGACAATTTTTGGACTATATATGGTTAAGGTACCTAATAATGGTGTAATTGAACTAAATTGAGGTTATAAATGAACCTAAATGATGTTAGAATAATTGAGTAAAAGTTAATGTAGTTATTAATTAATAATTGAGGTAATTACTTAAAGAATGTGTGGTTAGTGAATAATATGTCTAATGTTAAAAATGTATGGTGCGTTCAAGGATGAATGTATCCTTATGAGTATAAATGTATTACAAAAGGTTTATGCGATGTGAATTGAATATGATAGATTGTGAATTGGAAATTTGTGTAATTATATATAATGTGTAAATACATAATGCATTTAATGGTATATTATTACAAATGTTTATGCTTATAAGGTACGATTAATTGGATGTGCATATATATGTTCAATTTAAGGATAGTGGAATAAAGACATATGTTACACTACATCTTTTGCATATGGTTCTAAAACCTGAAATGGTTTATTTTAAAACTACCAAGTTTAAGTTGTGGGTAACTAGGCATGCGTAATAGGGTCTGCAGCTACTCCTGTGACACTTCAGTGTTGACACTTCGGTGTCTCCTGATATTGACACTTCGGTGTCTCCTGATATTGACACTTCAGTGTTTCCTGATATTGAAACTCAGATGTTTGAGATATAATTCTCTCCTATTTTGGTCTCGTTATCGACTTTTGTATAAAAGATAGGTAGGCTAACTAGTTTTGTGTTCTGATATAAGTTTAATTATGATATAAACTAAGTTCAGTTCTAATGCAAGATAAATTCTGATATGATACAAGATGAATTCTGATTTGATACAAGTTCTGATCTATTTTGGCACAAATATGTTCTGTTTTGAGACTTATACATTCTAATCTGAAGCAATGAAATTATGCTCTAATGTTTATATGTTTTATTCTGTATTGATGAATTAAAAAATGTTCTGAGACATGTAATGTTTAGGTTGCTCTTGAATATGAGTAACTAAAGACTGCTTATGATATGATTTGATTATGAACAAGTGAATATTAGACAACTATTAGAAACAGTCGCCATTATATATCCTGTTTAGTTATTCCCCACTAAGCTTTATGCTTAGCACGATGGTTTTGCCTCCGTGTAGGTTCTAATAAGAACATTTAAGGACTGGGACAAAGATAACTGCAGTGGTCAAGAAGATTGTGTTTTGTTCTGGAAATGTTCAGTTTGTTTTTGAGTTGTTTTTCAATGTAATGAGACATGTTGTATTTTAGGTTTTGTTTAATGGTTTGTAATGACCTTAATACATTTTGGATTTGGATTTAAGGCTTGTATGTAATAAGTACCATGTGTATGTTATGTTCTGAATATGACCCAACCATTGATGAATGAAATGTATGTTCCTTGAGTTTCTGGAAATGCTTTAGTATATTTTGGATTATTTGGTTTTGTTTTGTGTAGCAACTACATATCCTTCCAGTGGGTATATGGGTGTTACAATTATGATGAGGAATATACATCCACCAAAGTTCCATCCCACGTTTGCTAGTATTTTTCTTTTTCTCCATCAAGTCTCACATCTCTCATCTGTAAATTAAGATGTTATTATAGAAAAGTTTCTTTATATGCCATCTTTTTGTAATGTGGCATATGCTAGGAATTGAGTTTAAGGAAAATTTGAACTTTTTTATTTTTTTATTAATGATAAAAGTCTAGCATAGTTTTAACTAAGGCATGATACTCTTTGTACTTAATAATGCTACTTCCCTTTTCAAAGTTAACTTGTAGCTTCTCTATTATTTATGATATTTTTGTACATAGCTATGGTATTGTATGCATGAAGTTCTAGTATAACTTTAACTAAGTTATGGTGTTCTTTATACCTAGTGGTGGTACTCTCTTTTTAAGATGAGCATGTGACATATGTTATTGGTGATGATATTTTTTAAACATAAGCGTAGTATTAAATATACAAAAATCGAGTATAGTTTTTATTAATGCACGATATTTTTCATACTTAGTGATGGCACTTATTTTAAGGTGAACATGTTACTTATCTGTTATTGGTGGTGGAATTTATTAAACATAAGTATGATATTATATGCATAAAACATGGTATAATTTTAACTTAGTAGTGATATTCTTCGTATTAAGTGATGATACTAACATTTTAAAGTTGATGAGTGAATTATCTATAATGGGTGATGGTAGTTTTTAAATATAGGCATGGTACCAAGTGTATGAAGATTTAGTATAGTTTAACTAATGCATGATATTCTTTATACTAATCAAAGGTACTTTTGGTATTATTTGTACAATTCAATGATACTTTCTATTTTTAGATGAATGTGTTAGTTATCTATTATAGGAGGCGGTATTTTTTATATAAGTATGAAATTAGATGTATGAAGGTAACTTGATGATGCTATTCTGATTTTAAGGTGAATGTGTGACTTATCTGTTATAGGTGATAGTATCTTTTGTGCATAACCATGGTATTAGATGCATGAAGGTCTAGTATAGTTTAAACCGAGACATGGTATTCTTCGAACTCGGCGATCGTATTTGCCTTCTTTAAGTTGACCATGTGAGACTTCTCTTTTATGAGCAGTGATATTGTTTGTACATGACCATGATATTGTATGTATGAAGACTTGGTATATATGTAACATCCCGTTCCTATACTAAAGGTTGGAACCCTAAAATTTGGTATATGTGAGATCAAAGAGAGATTAACGAAATTGCATTTCATGCTCATGCATAATGTTAGCATACACACACATGCGAATTTAATTACTGCATACATTAAAATAATTTTTCATGCACTCAATTGACATTTTTTGGGTATAAATGATTGTTTTAATGTAAATATGATGCGAATTATGGTTTTGTGTCTTAAAACATTGAGTGGGAATGTATAAGTAGTGAATTAGAATTTTTGGAGAAAATTTGGGAAATTTCTAAAATATAAGAGTATTTTTGGACTAGGAAAAATGCTAAATGGCAGAACAATTGATGAATAGTAGTAAAAATAAGGGTCAAATGGCAATGGAAATTTTTATAAAGGACTTTGGGATTTAATGACATGTGTCATTGAAAATTTAAAGACAATCGGATTAGAAATTGAAAGCAAATGGACTAGCTTATTGAAAGATCAAGAAGGGACCATAAGAGAGTGACATGTGGCAAGTGACAAGTCAATTGGATTAGAAATTGAAGGCAAATGGACTAGCTTATTAAAAGATCAAGAAGGAACTATGAGAGAGTGACATATGGCAAGTGACAAGTGTCACTTGCCACACCACATGTTAAGTCACGAAATTAATAAAAGAAAGACCAAATTGTGGTCTTTCTCTTGTCACCCACGACACTAGCTCCATTTCTTCATCTTCTTCATTTGTTTTTCTTCATCTTCCTCTCCTTCATAACAACACTCACTACCCAAGCGTCAAAGTTGAACCTTGTCTTCTTCCACTCCTATCCACTTGAATACTGGCTATCTTCTTCTTTTTTCTAAAGAAAACCAGCCTATTCCACCTTAAAAAGATGAAGGTCATGTATATGGAGAAGCTAGGATTTCTTGGTGATTTGAATGAGCTTTGAAGCTAAATCAAGTAAGTAACCTATTACTCTTCATGACTTTTATGAATGGAGCATGTTTGATGATAGTTAAGAGTTAGATGTTCATGATATGAGGATGGGTATATGATAAAAACGTGGATGAGAAATGGGGATAGATTCATGTCTTGCTTGTGTTTTGAAGGATAATAGATTAGGGAATGACATAGTGTTAGACTGAGTGAGTGAATGGCGTATAAAGTGTGCTGAAAATGTGTTAGATATAGTGGTTCAATTGAACGTGCGTCAGTTTTCTTGACATATCTTGATTTATAGATATCTAAATAGGATGATTGTTGATTTATATTAAACTAGAGATGAGTGGTTACAATTTTTATGAGAAATCGAGTTTGAATTCTGGCTTTAAGAGTGTTGAAAATTGTCTTGAAGTTGAGTTTTAGAATTTGTCTCTGTTTTTGAATAGTATAAAGTAAATTGTGCATAACTTGCATTATATTGAGCCAAATTGTGTGAACTTAGGCTTTTTAGAAACTTAAGACATAGATACACAATTGTTTAGAAGAAGGTATTGCCAAAAAAACCTCATTTTCTAGGTCAAAATGGTCATCCATAATGGATCTGAAAAATAGAGTTGGAAAAGCTAGAAAAGGAGTTCTGTTTACTGCTTTCTGTGAAAGTTCACCGTGACCAACTCTTTGGTTACTGCGGCCAACTTATGGGATTTCCTCTCGGGAAAAGTTCACCGCGGCCAACTCCTATCTTTGCCACGGCCAACTTTCCTGCGCAGCTTAAACATACTTTGGTATTTTGATGATAGCTTGACCTGTAGTTATCCAATTGAGATGATTTTTGATTTGAAGTAAACTAGAGACATAGGGCTACAAATTTATTGAAGAAATAAAATTCTGAATCGGATTGTAAAAATTTCAATTTCTGGGTAGAAGTTGAGTATAGGACATTGTCTCAGAATAAAAGCAGTATGAAAATATTTGGAGTATAACTTTTTCACTACTAAACCAAATTGAATGATTTTAGTGTCATTATAAACTTATGAGATAGAATGACAATTCTCAAAAAGAAAGTGTTCCCAAATTACTTCATTTTTCATTGTTTAAATTATCAGAAATAGTAGACCCGAAAGTCAGTGTTTGGAGAAAAATCTGAAATGATTCATTGGGTTATGAAATTAGATTCAAAGTGTTTATTTGAGGTATAAACCCTAAGTACAAATTTTACTTAGGTGAGTTTTGATATAAGACTAATAATGTGACAAAAATAATGGAAAGATACCCGGGATTGTCATTGAGCATGCATTGTACATATTCTACATACACATTGTACACAAAAGGAATACTAATAATTGTGCAATTATTAATGTGTGTGCAATGTGTGTATTACATAATTGTGATGTGCAGGATAAATAGACACATTCAGACGCTTCCAGATCTTGGAAGCAATTACTAATCTGGAGCGTACTGTGAGTAGACCTAGATGATCTCATTTCATTGTTTTTTTAGTGTGAATTTTGGTATTCATTAACTACTAAATGTCTATATGAATGTGATTGATTGTGTTGGTTTTCGGACAGGAGGTCCGATGATTTTGATGCTTGGTTGAGATATTGAAGTGTTACTTGTAT
>JAOQML010053095.1:0-10245 GCA_027568935.1 Erythroxylum urbanii
AAAATATAAAGTGTCAAAAGATCTATATATATTAGTGTGTATAATTTCAAGTAACTGAGTAATTTTTGTGGCTCCTTTTTTACTACGTTTGGTTTGCTTTCCCCTTAATGCAATCCACACATATACTGAGATCAATAAAATCTAAATTAGAAAGGATTTCCTTATTTACCAATCTTTTGTTGGATATATGACCTCAAACGTTTATGCCATAAGTAAGCTAAATTATCATTCATTATGATATGCTTAATTTCAATGGTATGATAAATATAAAATAAGGATTCTGAAAAATTAATATCATGTTTCAATTTATATAAATTATTCATAAGAGTTCTACAACCAATAATGGAATTATGTTTAAATAAATTGAAACAACCATCACCAAACTTAAAAGTAAACCTTCGTTCATTAAGTTTAGAAAAAGAAATTAAGTTTCAAGAATTGAAGGTATATAGAAAGTTTATAATAGATTATGTGATAATTAGTATCTAATATTAGACGATAATTCCCTATGCCTTTAATTAAGACCTTCTTACGGTTTCTCACAAAAAAAAATCTCGGCTGGGTTTCTGGTTAAGATTGTAAGGAGTCCCAGTATAACATTAGAAATATGAGTAGTAGCACATATATCAAGCCACCAAGTATTAGAAAGAACTCCAATTAAGTTTAGTTTATAATGTATAAAAAGGTTTTATGAACTTTTTTTATGAAACTAAGCCTTACCTTTCATATAATTTCCTACAGAAATGACACTTATCTTTCTTGTTTCCTTCTTGTCAATATTAGTAGTAACTTATGTCGCTTTAGCAGACACTTTCTTCTTAAATTTCTTAGCCTTTGGCTTGTTAATCTTATTAGCTCCTAAGCCCACAAGGTTAATTAAATGAACTCATATATTTTTTAACTTTGTTTCCTCTTAAATGAGCATAATGGACAATTCACTAACATTCCATTTGTCTTTTATAATATTGTAGTTAATTTGAAAAGGTTGATAATTAGGAGGTAACGATTTCATAATGAAGTTTACTAAAAAGGAGTTATCAATTGTCATATTAAGGGTCTTTAATATTGCTGCAATATTTGTCATCTCTAGGACATATTGTTGTATGCTCCTTGACCCATTAACTTCATAGTTGTGAGTTCAGTCATTATTGTAAAAGCAAGATACTTGTCTGCATAACGAAAATGTTCTCCCACAAATTTAAGATATTTTTAACAATTTCAACATGTGGAATAATGGTCTTAATATTGTTAGCAGTAGTCATTTGCCTGAAATTAATATATAATTTGTTAGACCTTCCTTATGTTTTATTGTTTGTATTCTCAACCTCACTGCTTGTATTGGTGATGGCAATGTTGTTCTTCTAACAATGCTAAATCAAGATCAAAAACACCTAAATAAAAATCGAATTATTCACACTATTTAGAGAATTTTAAACCATTAAACACAATAATAAATGAAGCATGCAAATGAAGATAAATAGAATCAAATACGTAAATTTTTGATAAATTTTTAGGTTCAAATAATTAAACATTAAGAATATATTGTAAGTTTCCTTTAGCAAACTCAATAATATATTATCATAAGTTTAATACCATATAAACTTTATCAGGTAATCAAATAAAACTCACCAAATGCAATCAATATCTTTGGATATATAATGCATTTGACAAGTGAACATACCCTACCCCCACACCTAATCCATACATTGTCCCCAATGTAATTATATAATGTAAAAGAAGCTAAAATAGAAAAGACAAAAGGAAAGAAAGCTTCTCTGTAAGTTGATCACCTAAGTCATGGGGTTGGTGAGTAAGGAGGTTGAAATCCTTAGTTTGCCCAATATGCTATCAAATTGTGCTCCATTTGGTGCATCTGGCGTTCAAGTCGAACCAAACGAGCATCTAAGTTGGCCTAGGGAGGTTGGCTACTACTCGACGTAAGTAAGATAACCCGACTCTTTATGGTTGGAAGTGGGTTGAAAGGGTAAGCTAGACTCGGATAAATAAAGGATATCCTCCCATGACTCATTTCAACGATTCCCATCTCACACAAACATTCCAAATCCAAAGGTTCTATGGCATAAGTCACAAACATGTCAGTATTTTAAGATCTAATAAATTCAAATTAACGGCCAATTGAGTGATATAGGACCCTAATATTAGTGGTTTGGATTTCTTGTTTAACACAGATTAAAATTGAGTCAGAAACCAAAAACCTAAATTAACAGGAATTTGTTTGTCCATACAACGAAAAAAATAAAATTTAGCCTTAGAAAGTGTACTAACAGAATCTCGTCGCCCTGAAAAATTGTATGCTAAGATTCGATGTATGATTTTGAAAACATGATTTTTTTAAATATGAACTCTTAGATGCACTGGCATTATATGGTTGAGGATTGACAGACCATTGAGTCCATAGTTCAAAGGCATGAAAATCAGTATGATAATCACAGCTGGAACTTACAAATAGTTCATTCTTAATGTCATTAGTTGATATAAAACTCATAGCAACGTCAAAGTCAGTAATAGATCATGTAAATTCCTAGCCCATAAGTCTAAATGCAACAATTCACTTAGCAAACAAGTTGAATTTCTCGTGTCAATTCAACAAAAGCAAGACAGTCAACTTTAACAAATACATTCCAACAAATTTGCCCAACCAATTGCTCAAAGGAATTATGAATTTGTAAAGCATCAAAAGTGTCTGTCAAAACATACTTACATAGGTAAATTTTGTGTTAGCTCAACTATTGAAATGTCTTATTGTCCTCTGGTAGTTGAAAAGAAGTGAAAGCCCCACTTCGTGAGTTCCATTGTCTTCTCCTTTCGATTTGCTTACCTTTCTGAGTTCGATTCCTAGTTGTAGGACCTTGGGTTAGTTCGAAAATCGGAGGCATGGATGGAGTCAACATCACAACTGTGGTATCTGATGAAGGTTAGGTGTTAACCATTGTCGGGATTAGTGAAGCTAACCGGTGTGAGTCACTCTTCTTAGCATGGTCCCACTCTCTATGATTTTACAAGCCTGAAATTACAAAAATGAAATCACAAAAACCAACAACGATTTTGGACTGGTGATGGTGTTGGTTACGGTGGTAAGGAGGTAAAAGGTTTGGGGTTGACATTAGAATGGTATAGGTATGGGTTAAATTTGAGTGGGTAAACGAAATTGGATTGGGTAAAGGTAAGTGGAAAGGATGAATGAAAGTGTAAGGTTGAAAATGTATTGGGCAGAGAAATGACAGTGGGTAGGTGGAAAAGGAAAATTTTTTAATTAAACTAAAATTGAAAATATTAACATGTGAAAATACTAAAGGGAATGGGATAAAATTGATCGCTGAAAACAAAACAAATTAAACAAATTAAAAAATGAGAACTACTAAAAAGTAGAAATAAAATTGAACATGAAATTTTTGAGATGCCCCCAAATGCGCGTCTTTTAAGTCGTTAACTGGACGTGTTCATCGACTTACCTAATCAGAGATAGATTGGGGCTACCAGCTCTATCTCTTCCATATTCTTGACTAGAGAATTCTCATAGTACGGTTTAAGGTGGTGTCTATTAACCTTAAGTACTTTGGAAGTGTCTAAACTTTGAATTTCTACCTCACCATAAAAAAATACATTAGTAACAATAAATGGTCCGAGCCAGCGAGATCGTAATTTTCCTGGAAAAAACTTAAGCTTTGAATGATAAACAAAAACCTTTTGTCCTACTGAAAATTGCTTCCTAAATCATTTTATCATGAAAAAATTTTGTTTTTTCCTTATAAATTTTCGCATTTTCATAAGCCCCATTATGGATATCTTCTAACTCTTGCAATTGCAACTTCCTATTGTTATCAGCCTCTACCAAATCCATATTTAACTGCTTCACAGCTTAATAGACTCTATGTTCTATTTCCACGGCAAATGACAACATTTACCGAAAACTAACCTATACAGTGACATGCCTATTGGAGTTTTGTAAGCAGTCCGATACGCCCACAAGGCATCATCTAAACGTAAGCTCCAATCTTTTATGTTCGGATTCACCACTGTTTCCAAAATTGATTTAATTTCCTGGTTGGAGACTTCAGCTTGCCCACGTGTCTGTGGATGATATAAAGTCAAAATACGATGTGAAACACCATGTTTCTTCATCAATGTTCCAACGATTTTATTGCAGAAATGAGTTCCTCTGTCGCTAATCATAGCTTAAGGTATTTCATACCTGATAAAAATGTTAGATTTGACAAATTTGACTACAACCTTAGCATCATCTGTACAAGTAGCTTTTGCTTCTATCCATTTTGACACATAATTCATAGCTAGAATGATATAAGTCTTACCAAAAAATGAAGAAAAGGGACCCATAAAGTCAATTCCCTATATATAAAAAATTTCACATACCAGGATATTTATAAGTGACATTTGATCTTTTCGGCCCAGACTACCTGTTCTTTGGCAACGATCACAAGACTTACAAAACATGTAAGTATCATAAAATAATTTGGGCCAAAATAAACCACATTTAAGAATTTAATGAGCTGTTCTTTTGGGGCCAAAATATCCCCCACACACAGATGAATGACAAAATTTTAATATGGAAGGAATTTAATCATCTACAACACACCTTCTAATAATTTGATCAGCCCAAAATTTCCAAAGATGAGGTTCATCCCATATGTAATATTTAACCTCTAGTCTAATTTTATCCTTTTCATCTCTAGATAAATCATTAGTCAAGGACATAGTCACCAAGAAATTTACTATGTCAGCATACCATGGAATTACCTGTTGGATTGCAAAGAGACTTTCATCTGGAAATTCATCTTAGAAAACATCATATGTATTAGTTAGAGTGATTCCGATGAGATGATCGGCCACTAAATTTTCAACTCCCTTCTTGTCGCGTATTTCCAATTCAAATTCTTATAGGAGTAAGATCTACCGAATCAACCTTGGTTTTGCTTCTTCCTTAGTCACCAAATATTTTAGAGTTATATGGTCTGAATAAGTAATCACTCGTGTACCCCATAGGTAAGACTGAAAATTTTCCAACCCAAAAATTTCAACAAAAAATTCTTTCTCTGTTGTGGAATAATTCTTCTGAGCATCTTTAAGTGTCATGGAGGCATAGTAAATGACATGAGGTACTTTGTCTATTTTTTTACCCCAAAACTACGCCAACTGCATAATTCGAGACATCGTATATTAATTCGAAAGAAATGTCCCACTTCGACGGTTGAATTATTGGGGCTGTAGTGAGTCATCCCTTTAGTTCATCAAATGCAATCTTACATTACTCATCAAAATCAAATTTCACGTTTTTTAGAGCAGTCCACACATGGGCTGAGTAATCTTTGAAAAATCTTTAATAAATAACCGATAGATTCCTACATGACCAAGAAAAGAGCAAACTTTCCACGTACTCGCGGGGTAAGGTAAAGATCTGATAACATCTATCTTAACCTTATCAATCTCAATTCCCTTAGAAGAGACTGTATGACCCAAAATTATGCCTTGATCAACCATGAAATGACATTTTTCATAATTTAAAACCAAATTAGTCTCAACGCAACGTTTAAGCTCATTCTCCATAAACTGTAAAGTCATCCATGAAAACTTCCATACAATCTTCCACAAGATTAGAGAAAATACTTGCCATAAACCTTTGAAATGTCACTAGTGCATTACACATCCCAAATGGCATTCTTCAATAGGAAAAGGTGTTGAATGGGCACGTGAAAGTTATTTTCTCTTGGTCCTTTGGTTCAACCAAAATCTGATGATAACTTGAATAACCTTCTAGCCAATAGTAGTGAGATTTACCAGCAAGTCTTTCAAGCATTTTATTAATAAATGGAAGCCGAAAATGATCTTTTCTAGTAACCAACTTTAGCTTCCTAGAATCTATGTAAATTCTATACTTGTTTTGAACACGAGTGGGTATCAACTCACTATCACTATTTTCTATTATAGTTACCCCAGTTTTATTTGAAACTACATGTACCACACTTACCCAATTGCTATCTGAAATGGGATAGATAAGTCCAGCATCAAGAAGCTTCAAGATTTCCTTTTTCACCACCTCCATCGTGGATGGATTTAAACGATGTTGGGGTTGCCTTACCTTTTTGGCTTCATCTTCAATCAAAATTTAGTGCATACAAATGGTGGGACTAATGCCTTTTAAATCAGCCACTGTCCATTTGATGGCTTCTTTATGTTGTCTTAGCACCTGAATCAATTGTTCTTCCTGCAAAGGAGTGAGTTTATTTGAGATAATAACAGGTAATGTATCTTGCTCACCTAAAAATATGTATTTTAGATGGTTACGCAAATTCTTCAGCTCTAACATAGGTGGTTGAATCAACGAAGGCAATAGCTTAGAGTTGTTTTGGGACAACTCCACATAAGATAATTGCTTCACCGGTCGCTTGGTTTTCTCCAGATTGCAGAACATGGCTTCTAGTTCTTTGTTAGGCACCAATGTATCTGTGATTGAATGCCACTGCAACGCATATCCAATTTTAAAGATTGTCTCAAGTTCATCTCTTCCTTTTAATGATGAATTTTTCTGCACCTAAGTGTCAATAAAATCCACAAAAACAATAGGTTGTTCATCATCTAGAAATTTCATGACATTGTATATATTGAATTTAATTAATTCACCATCAACATTCCATAGTCAATGATTCATCATGAATATTAACTTTTGTTCTAGTAGTTTTCAAGAACGGCCTTCCAAATAAAATTGGAGTTGAAGAAAGTACATCCTCATTACCCATCTGCAAGATGTAAAAATCAGTTGGAAAAAGCATTTCACCTACTTGAACCAAAATATCCTCTATCACGCTCTTTGGATAAGCATTTGAATGGTTCGATAATTGAATCACTACATTAGTTTTTTTAGGGGCCCCATGTTTAAGGACTTGTAACATCATAAGACATGACATTTAGTATGCACCCAAATCTAACATAGCTTTTTCAATTCTTAAATCACCAATTTCACAGGGAATAGTGAACATACCTGGGTCTTGACATTTAGGTGGTAGCTTTTTCTTCTGAAGTATTGCAAAAACTTTCTCTCCCAATTGTACTTTCTCATCAAATTTCAATTTCTGTTTCGAAGTGCAGATCTTAGAAATTTAGCATAACTCAATTTACGTTTCTAAGTACAGAGTTTCTTAGAAATTTAGCATAACAAGGAATTTGTTTAATGGCATCAAGCAAAGGAATATTTACTTGGACTTTTCTAAAAGTCTCTAATATCTCTTTCTCTTGCTCCTCTTTCTTTGTTTTAGCGAATCGACCAGGAAAAGAGGGTGGCACAACAAATTTCTACAAATCTGAATGTGTCTTTTCTGGCTGGTTAGGTACCTCCTTTCTTGCTTCTTCTTCGATTTCCCTTTTGGAGATTTTTAGAAGAAGCAAAAGCCCTTTTGAAAGAAAGTATTCAGGAACAGATGGAATATTTTCTACTTCAGGTTCCTTCAATTCTTTACCACTCCGCAACATGATAGCTTTGGCACTTTTCTTGGGATTAATTTTTATTTGAGCAGGAGATTTTCTAAAAATTTGTGCCTCTAACCGATTGATGGTTTTTGCCATTTGGCTCAATTAATTTTCAAGATTTTGAATACTAGCTTGAGTATCTTACTGAAATGTCTTGGTGTTAATGGCCAAAGATTTAACTATATCTTCCAAAGAGGACTTACCTTCAAAATTGGGTGCCGTTTGTTAATGTTATCTAGGAACATAAGGTTGCCTATATTGCTAGAGATTTGAAGTAGCCTGTTGTCCTTGAGAGTTCCCATAACGCAGATTTGGATGGTCACGTCAACCCGGATTATAGATGTTCGAGAATGGGTCATATTTCCTTTAAGGTTGCCTAGCAAATCCTCCCATGGCATTGACTTGTTTTGCACTTTCTTCTTACAAAACCTAACATGCATCAGTGGAGTGTCCCAATATTAAACATATTCCACATGCCCTTGCTTCTTCTTTTTTTATGACCGTGAGTTACCGCACCAAAGATGTAAGATCGTTTAATCTCTTCTCCAACGCTGACATATTCATCTCATTCACTTGCTTTGAACTATATCCAGAACGTGTCCCAAATTGTTGTGTATTGGAAGCCATAGTTGTTATCAAATCTCTTGCAGCTGCCGGTGTTTTGTCAACCAAAGCTCTACCACTTACAACATCAATCATACTCCTGTCTGTAAGCAAAAGACTTTCATAGAAGTATCGAATCAATAGTTGCTCGCACAAAGCTTCTTGAATCTTTCCCAATATTCATATAGTGTCTCGCCCATATGTTGTCGGATGCCACAAATTTCTTTTCTAATATTGGCAGCTCTTGACACTAGAAAATATTTTTCAAAGAATAATCTCTTTATTTCAGCCCATGTCTGCACATTTTCACCAACGGAGTAATACAACCAATCTTGAGCATCATCTTTGAGAAAAAATAGGACAGCTCTTAATTTGATTTGCTCCTCAATCATATTCATAAGCTTCATACCTATACAAACCACATCAAATTCCTTCAAATGCTTGTAAGAATCCTTTCCCGGTAGACCTCAAAAAATTGGCAATAAATGAATCAGTCCCGTCTTCAATTCAAAGGTATTGTTGTCCCCCAAATTTGGAAAATTGATGCAATGGGGCTATTGAGTATCTGTAGGGGCAGCTAATTTATGAAGGGTGCGATTTGCAGCTAACTTTTTTTTTTGCACTTATTGTCTTTGTTTTGTTTGCTTCAGTAACTTTTTGGCTGTCTTTTTTATCTCTTAATTGAATAGCAATTGCGTTGTCTTGTCTACTCATGTAACATACATATACTGTCAAGAATTCCCTGACAGCGATGCCAAGATTTGGTAATACTGTCACCTGTAACCAAATTAATATCAATTCTAATAATGAAATATGTAGTTAGTGAAGAGTTGAGATAGTTCACAGGAGGAATCTATTGGTAAGTGTTTCATGAGTTAAAACTAAAACAATTTTTAGGGAGGGGGTTGAATTAACATGATTTTAAGAAATTGAAATTGACAAAGATTAGAAATAAACAAAAAATAATCAGATCTGGAAAATTAATGAACAAACTTTAGTTTCGGGTCACCTACGTTATCAACTAGTATGAATCATCGATATAAAATTAAGTCCATTAACAAATACTCATTGAATGGTGTTCTCTATTAGGATTAAATGAATAGAAACATGTATTCAAATCACTCTTATTAACCAACAACTTAGATACAATCTTAAGTTTAATTAATTAATAGCTTTAAGAACTAAGAGAATCAGCGAGCAAGACAATACATAAACGATATGTATTTAATCTAGATAAATATCTTTCTTATACTTTCTAATCCCTAATGTAAAAGATGGTAATCCTATTGCCACTTTGGATTAGAAAAACAAAACGTCAAATCCTACTAATCTGACTATAAATTAAATCAATCAATTCCTAGTTGCACACCCTATAGATCAATCAATTCAATTATGAAAATTAATACGAAAGACACTTAATATTAGTTAATGAAATAAATTTTATTCAGAAAATCTCACACATACTAGATGATAATGTTAGTTTCCTTCAACCAAGAAGAAGGATTTAGCTACTCATAATAGTGATGAAAGTTAACAGAAAAATAGCAGAACATCAGGACTCCATCTCTGTCTTTTTTCCAGAAAGAAACAAAAAACTCCCAAAAAGCCAAGTAAAAAGTGAAAGATAAGATGTCTAAAAGGATTTTCTTCCTCCCTTTTTAAAGTTATTTTATCATATACACTTCTAAAAAAAAATCAAGTAGCAAATCCCTGCATAAAGAAAACAACTTGATTCCCAAAATAATTAGAATCCTAACTCTATCGAATCTATTTTCAAATCAGACTCTGCTAATAAACTTTTTCTTTACATGTGCCCACGCTTAGTTTAAAACTTTTCTGCCAGCTGAAAATTTGAATTACCTTTGCTTTTCTAGCATCTTTTTATTCAAATTCATCTCCTATGTGTTGAAAATAACTTGATAATAATTAAGAAACAAGTCTATTAATTTTAAATAAAAATTTCAACACATTAAAGAGATTTACATCCAAAGTTAGCACACACAAAAACTTATCAATGATAGATATTAATATCATAACATTCTTTGCAATAAACTCATTCTGCACAAAATAAAACGTTGCAGAGATTGAGTCTAAATATGAAGTATTAGAGCATATTAAGATTCAATTCAAAATAACACACAA
>JAOQML010053124.1:0-10244 GCA_027568935.1 Erythroxylum urbanii
AAGGAATACCTCATAATATATTATTAACAAGTCATAATGTTAATACATGAATCACAAATATCCATTGGCCTAGGGCATACTACTAACAAAACGTTCAAACCAGACTCTACAAAGACAAAAAATTTAACGGAGGTTACCTTTTATTAATTAAATGTCAAGTGACTTTTTTTTAATTTTGCATATTAGTGTGACCTACTTTTCGCTAACGTGACATTTGTATTTTTAAATAAAATGGGTCCCATTGATATGTAAAACTCACCGTTTTGAGTTAAAATTCAATTCCAAATCCACCGTCTTTGCTCAACCCTTTTTTTCAGTTTTACATGTTGACGAACAAAGAAACGGGATCACAGTTGTTTAACAAAGTAAAGAGAAGGAAGGAAAAAGCTAGCTAGCAGACTCACCCGATATATTTTACATGGAAAATGATCTAACTCATTAATCATCTACTTTAAGATAAAACAAGTTTTATGCGGAGTTCACAGTTCATACTTTATTGAGTTCACTACACCTACTTTTGCTACTGGTAGTCTTTAGGGATGTCAATGGCTGGGTAGCTCTTGGTTAGACTGGCCCGTGGCCTGGCCTGATCACGTGCTGACCGGCCTGCCACCTGGCCTGCTATCGAATGAGCCACTGACGGGCCGAGTCAACCCGACCCATCTTATCTATATATATTTTAAAAAATTTCAAAAATGACGTCGTTTTATGGTCAGGTCGCATTCGGCTCAACCTCGATTGGACTGACCAATTTTGACCCATGGCCTGGTCAACTCGGGCCAAGTTGGGCGGGTCGGTCCAAAATTGAAATCCCTAGTAATCTTTATCCCTATTATAGTAGGAATGATGTTCTTATGCTCTATGAGGATTCTAGGATGATATTGGTAGTTTTTGTAACAAATAGAGCATTGTTATACTCTCCATCATAGGTAACAATTAGCATTGTTGGATCGTCCAAAGCTCTCTCTACATGTTTGTAGGTCAGGCATCCCTTTACTCTACTACATTTGTAATAGCCTATGTTGAACGCAACATAAATTTTTTAAAGATATGATGAAGATGGTGAACTAGTTAAACAAGGTCTTTTTTTTTTTAAGTTGAAAGAAATTTCATTAACTATAGTAAAACTATTTACAACATTAGAATGAGATCTCTTCTCTAAAATTCCAAAATTAACTCTTTACAATGGCTAAAATACATAACTAGAGTATTATATAGACAAGCTTTAAGTTATAAATTCCATCTTACTTTCATGCTATCTAACTGATCATTTGGCTATAATAAGAGCTCTAATCACATTGAAGATGTATGCAGCAAGTTGGTATTTGCTTGTTTGCTCTTTAGTTTACAATGATTTTACCTTGGATGCGAAGAACCTTTACTGAACTTTTGTCCATATTTTCTCTAAGAATAATCATCTGAAGGAATATCATCCATCTTTAAGCTAATTGCTAGAACCCTCATCACCCTCTTTGATCTCATCTTTCTACTACAAAATTGTTTGCAACATAATTCAATTGAAAATACAACTTGAACCAAAAGTTTTATTAAGTAAACAACATAAGAAGGCAAAGTTTATTAAGGAGAGTTATCTTTTCTTGGAGCAATGGCAACAATCAAAAGAAGATCCACATTTGCCAGAACCTAAAGTTTTAGAGCTACACTTATGCTTCAAAGAAGAAGAAGACAACGGAGGCTTTCTGATAAAAGAAAATTGGGATAGATTCAAAATTTGAAACGTTGATGAAAATGACAGTTGTTTACGGTCAGTTTCACCTGTCAATGAAGACAACAAGTTCCCAGCAAAGGAATAAGAGAAATTGATAGTAGTAGACGAGTCTTTCCTCTCAATGCCTCCACTTTTAGGCACAATCATCGGATAATTATGGTAATGGTTGTTAGGAAGCAAAGGAGGGACTTGTTATATCGGTGTAGCATAAAAAACCTTGGTTTCAGGAACTTGTTCTTTGCTTTTACTTACAATACTTGTAGAAGACTCAAAATAGTGAGTTTTGCATATTAATGGGACTCATTTCTCGCTGAGGTGGCAAAGTGGGTCCTACTAATATACAAAATTTAAAAAAAAACCATATGGCATTTAAATGACAGAGGGTAACCTCCGTCAGATATTTCATCCTCGTAAGGTCTAGTTTGGAACGTTTTGTAAACATTGTGGTTCAACTTGAACGCCCCGAAAGCATTAGAGTTTAACTTAGGTTCTGATGTAAACGTTAGGGTTTAAAATACACTTTTGGCCTTCTTCCTTACAAAAGAAGTAATCGATTTCATAGACTAAAAGATGAAGATACTTAAATAAGCATGTGAATGTTTATTAAATAACAAGTTTATTGAACTGACCTCATATTAGAAATCTATTTAGAACATTATTTGTATGTCTTTGAAAATTTTCATTGTAATAATTGTATGAGTGATCCTTAGATCTTTAAAATATCTTATATAGATATTGCTCTATTTTGATACTATTTATGACTTATTCTAATCAAGAATAACTCAGTTGGTAGTTATTGGATATATAATGAACTATATGGAGGTAGTTGAGTGATTAACAACAAACACTCACGCCTTTGTTTAACATCCTTTGATCTATGAAATCGACTACTTCTTTCATACGGAAGAAACATAACATGTGTTTGCTGAACTGAACTCAGATGAGAAATCTATTTGGGACATTAATTGTATGTTTATGAAAATTCTCATTGTAATATTTGTATGAGTGATCCTTCAACTTGAGATCTTCAAAGTATCTTATATAGAGATTACTCTATTTTAATACTACTTATGACTTATTCTAATGAAAAGTAGATCACTTGGTAGTTATTGGATATATCATGAACTATATAGAGGTAATTGAGTGATCAATATTGGATTCATCCCCCTAAAGTGATTAACGAGAATACTCTATTATTTCTTATTAGTATTGATTTGAGAAATCCTTAATTGATATGTAAGGATACTTTGAAAATAGTTTTCAAATGTCATTAATAGAATCAATTGCTAATGGTAGATAAAATAATTAAATTATATGAAAAATTTATATATAAAAAGGTTAGTCAAAACCACTTTGACATTCCTAAATATTTGAGTGGTCATATGATGTGTTGCCAGAAATCAATCTTGATTTATAGATATAAATTGTTTAATTAGAGATTAAAGATGAATTAAAATAATTTAATTTATCTAATCCTAAATATGTTTAGAGTTATTATTTATATCAATTGCCAACATATTTGGGAACCTAATGACTCACACACAAAAACAATTTGAAGAGAGAAAAAGTGTTTTAATTAAGTTAGATTTGATTGTCAAATTTGAAAAACTTTATGATTAAATGAGATATTTAATAAATAAGAACCAATATAAGAAATCAAATCTTATTTGGGACATTTCATTAGAATTTATTATAATTTTATTTAAAGTTTAATTGAAATTAGAATTTTTTTATTTTAACTAAATCACTACATGTCTAAAAACTATTATAAATAGGCTTAGCCTTCAAAGGAGTTAACACTTACATGAAATTTGAAAAGGTTAAGATAAATGTCTATAAACTCCTAAAATTCGGATCCCATAGCTGTGCAATATGAAAAGTTCATATCTAAACATATTTAGAAACCCATTTCTAAAAACCTTTGTAATGAGATTACATCATCCACATAAATTTATAAAAATTCAGAAATACAAAAACCATTATTTAAAACACCTTTTTAAATCTTTAAACACACAATGGCTATTGATTTGTGTTACAACAAAATGTCAAATTTGGAATTGAGAATGGTTTTGGATTCATAGCATGAAGATGTTGGGTTAGAAGACTGATTTCTCTATAAAAAATTAAAAAATTTATGGTTTATATTTGCTTGTGACAAGAATTGTTCTTGTCTAATGTGAAAGAGCAAAATGTCAGATCTGGGTAATTGTGGATTGCTTACTTGCAATAGTTTTGTGTTTTGGTGTTATTGTTACTTGGCTTATATTCTATGGCTAATAAGATGGTAGTTGTTGGTTTGCATTAATCGTGGAACCTTGAAGTAGATGTCATGGAAAGAGGACTAATGGATGCCAACTCTTGTTAAAGACAGGGGTGTGATTCTCAACTACCAAAGAAGAAGTAGGTAACCACTTGTTAGAGAAGAAACGCTGCAACTCTAGGTATTCTCACTAGAGGTTAGAGTTGCGAGTTTTTTCGCCATAATTAACAACGGCAATGTAAGTGAGTGAAATTGTTACTAGTGGCTACTGAATGTGCAATTATTAGAGAAGATAGTCACGATAGGAAAAGGAAGAAGCCACTTCTATTAGAGAAGTGTGAAGGTGACATTTGGAAGCTGGTGGTTGATGTTCATCGTGGAACCTTGAAGTAGATGCCATAACAAAAGGACTAGTGACTGCTAACTCTTGTTACAGACAGAGGCGTGGTTCTCAACTACTAAAGAAGAAGTAGGTAACCACTTATTGGAGAAGGGAGCGTTGTAGTTACAGCGTCTCTCTAGGTTTTCTCACTAGAGACTAGAGTTGCGAGTTTTTTTGCCATAAGAACGGTAGTATAAGTGTGTGAAATTGTCACTAGTGGCCACGAGATGTGCAATTACTAAAGAAGATAGTCCCGATAGGAAAAGGATGAAGGCATTGTTATTAAGAAAGTGTGGAGGTGACATTTGGAAGCTAGTCAAAGGGTAGCTGATGAAAAACCTTGAAGAAGGTGGTATGTTGGTAGAAGTTTTAAGGGCAACAACTTATTAGTATTAGTGCATAGGGTTTTTGGAATGAATTAGAGTTTTCCTAAGTAGAAGAAGAAGGGTGTGTTTGAGTATGCAGATAAAACTATTCTAGGGTTAGAATAAGTCTTGTTTGCTTTTGGATTAAATTATATAGATTAGGGAACCTAAGATAAGAATTTCCATGGTTTAATGATTAATAATTGAATTGTACGATAACATTTAAGATATCTTAGGGGGATTCATTACTGTTACGTTCCGATCATGCATCTCATACATAATATATATCAAATATACACAGCAGAAAATAAAACAGAACCTAAAAAAAAAGATCTACTCATGCATATAGATATAAAAAAAATATGAAATGTAAGATGTTTACAAACTTTCCCGACTATCTCCTTCGTTCTTTAATCTTCTCCGTGTTGGGTTGTCGTAAACCACAACGATCAACATAGACCTTCTCTAATGAAAGTCCATACAAAGATAGAAGGATGAAACCTTACTAGGAGATGGTTAGAATTCTTTCTCTGTGTTAGCAAAGACAAGAACTCTTGTGAGAGTTAGAGAGAAAAAGAGTGTGTGTGTAAGAAAGAACCTTTCTTTCTATTGTGCCTTACACTAAATGCATGAAAGTCATCTTAATTTTCTACACCATTTAGCCTTCCATAACCCCCATCACCAATGGAAAGTTATGGGAAGTTAATGGTCATGCATAACATGCATTAATGGAAGTTATGGAAAGTTAATGACCATGAATAGCTTGCATTAATGGAAGCTAACAACACTTGTTTCTAATCCATTCCATGCAACGTTTTCTACCACAATCACATCACGATACAATCCCAAAATACTCTCTCATATCTTGAATCACAATTCAAGACCATTTTACTCATCTTTCGGATCTCCTATGTGCGTGACCTATTAGATTCCTAGTTATATTGGCCACTTGAATTAACACTTAATTCAAGTAAGTCAAGAGCAGTATCTAGCAACACGTCATGACCCCCAATTGATCGGAAAGTCAATAATTTGACTACAAACCCTTCCATACGTAATATGGCCATGCAATTCATCCTTTCACCATCTATACCCCACTTGGTTTAGAGTATGGTCAAAGTGTCAATTCCCACTAAACTGACTACGTCACTTCTAGTCCAAATGATTTTTGATCTTGTCCTGAGGATCTCATTACTCTATATATCATTGAAGACTCTCTTCATGTCACATATCTGCTCTGACCATAGACTCTTGAGTAATGACCCCGACAAGAGGCCGTAGGTATCATCTCTTTCTATCAGGAGTGGTAAATCCTTTATTGGCTACTCAATAACCTCCGAATATCTCAAGCTGTACCCAATCACCACCCTATGAGTAACCCTTGAAAGGCACCGATAAATGGAGTCAAAGCATAGGATCAGTATCCGAGATATCCTAGAGCATCTCAAGTCAAAGAATACTTGCACTATTGCTATGATGAGACTAACATTGACGCTGGAATAGAATATTCATATGATTGTCTCATAGTAGGTCAATTCAATGTACTTACTACCCTTAGTAAGCATCAACATGTTAACTCTAAATAACTTATGTCTACAGCTTATGAGATCTACCGCTTAATCCAATCAAGACGTATAACATGTGCTATATCCCATCTCATTATACCTATGATTAAGGAAAGTTTGGATACTAACATAATTGCACATGATAGGAATCTCATTATCATAATCTCATAGTGATTTCCTTCATGCTATGCTTTATATCAAAGACTTCATTAAATCAATTTAAGATCAACATCAAATACATAAATGTATGAACATCAAAATAATGAAAAATGCCTTTATTAATTATAAAATGATTTGTACAATAAGTGCTAAAGGTGATTGCCTTTAGAGCACTTCTCTAACAATTACCTACGTACTAGTCATTTGATATTGAATTAATCTTTGTGATATATTTGTCTTCATTCATTATTGTGTTAAGTTTTAGTTTAGTTCACTTTTAAACGGAATCATCATATTAATTAATAGTTAGATAACAGAAAAGAGGTCATTACTAGTATTTGTAATCTTCGTAGGATCGACCTGTACTTGTCAGTGCTAGCTACAGTTACACATTACATTTGTGATTTAAAAAATTAAATTTGCATTCAAGTAAGTTTTTAGTGTCGTTGTCGAGAATTAAGGTTTAAAGCATTAAATTTACGTTCAATCAAGTTTTTGGAGTCATTGTTGGGATTATAATATTAGAAAAACCTTGCTTTTATTAATTTAGCCATTATTATCTGTTTTCATTTCTTTTTTATTTTTTTGCTTTTAATTTGTTTACTTATTTTATTGACCTTTTGGTTTTATTACTTCTACAAGTCTTAGGATTATTTTAACCTGAGGGAATCCATTGCATCTAGTCAACAAAGATCTAGAGATTGAGAGGCCAGCTTGTAGAAATCTCCATAGAACCTTACTTAGAGAGTTTAAGTTAGATCGACAGATAGAGGACTTGAAATGTTAGATTGATACTAATGAATCTAGAACTATAGTAGACCAACTAAGGACCATGTTAGATTACTCTAGACCAGATTTATCGGGAGTAGAGTCTAGCATTGTGAGATCGACTATTGCTGCCAACAATTTTAAGATTAAACCAAGTATCATTTAGATCATGTAGCAGTTTGGTCAGTTTGATGGGTTACGAGATAAGGACCCAACTCACATATCGTTGACTTTCTAGAGATTTGTGATACTTTTAAGATTAATAGTGTCAATGATGATGTAATCAGATTAAATTCTAAGGGACAGTGTGAAACAATGGTTAAACTCTCTGCCTAGGTCATCCCTTACTATTTGGGACCAAGTGGTAGAGAAGTTGCTTTTGAAGTACTTCCTACTAGCCAAGACTATTAGACTGAGGAATGACATCTCCTTTTATTCCTGGCCTAATTCAGACACACTATATGATATATAGGAGAGATTCAATAAGATGTTAAGGAAGTGTCTGCAACATGGTCTACCATTATGGATGCAAATACGAACTTTCTATAATAGGCTCAATTAATCAATGAGGAAAACGATTGATGCACCAGATGGGGTAACTTTGAACAATAAAACGTCAAAAGTAGCTCAGGACCTTATTGAAGATATGGATGAACAATTATTAATGGTGTTCTTCTCAAACGAGACTTAGCAAGCCAGCGAGAGTATATGATGTTGATGCAATCACAGTAAAAACTAATAAAGCAGGTTAAAGCGCCAAGTAGGAAGATCGATGGATTAATTGTGAATCCTAAATTTTATCAAGTTATGCAATATGAGGTGTACAAGCTAGGAAATTCAAGTCAAAATTGCAAGCACTACAGGTTGAACATGAAGATTATATGGGAAATTAGGGATGGCAATTCCGGCCCGGCTCGCCCGGCCCTGCCCGTTTTTGGTCTGGGTTTGGCGGACCATAGGTGAGCCACGGGCCGACCATGGTTCGTCGAGGCTAGGCTACTAGCTGACCATGGTCAACCCGCGCTAGCCACGGGCTGGCTCGACCCAACAAAAAGGCGTCGTTTTGTCCAAAACAACACCGTTTTGTATTTTTTTAATTAAAAAATATAGACAGACAGGGTTTGGTCCGGCCCACCAGTGGCCCATCCGCGGGCCAGTCCATCCCAATCTGTGCAGGCCACGAGCCAGCTTGGCCCATTGACATCCTTATGGAGAATGCACCTAGACCCCATAATAATCCATACAGTCATACATATAATTCGAGATGGAAGAATCATTCAAATTTATCTTGGGAGAATTAAGGGTAGATAAGGAAAAATCCTCCACCGGGATTCTATCATCATCCACCTCAAGAAAAGAAGTCAAGCTTAAAGGATATCATGTCCAAAATGCTTCATCATTTAAAGGTAAGATTTCAATCCGCATAAACATCATTGAGGACTAAGAGGCTTCGATATGTAACTTGGAAACTTATATCAGCCAACTTGGGAAGTTAATTTTCGAAAGACCCAAGGGAGTTTTCCCAGTATCCTATACTATCAGAGAGAAGCACAATGATGAAGCGAAAAGCAACATAATTGCCTCTTTTCAGCCTTTTGTCACATGATCTAGCAAATACACAATCTATAAGTAAGGGTCACATGCCAATAACCTCTCTCATCTCTTCAAACAAACCTATGACAACAAATTCACCAATATGTCAATAAAGAAAATTCTCACAAACTCAAACTACAAAATAAGTTGTTCATCAAATCACCATTAATCAAACCATGTCAAATGCATACCAACAAACTCAGAACATTTATGGGTTTCTTTTGTGCTAGAAGTCTCATGTTTAATGATTCTCCCAAGTGGGTGACTCAATTGTTAGCAGTTGATATGGATTTAAACATGTTGTTTAACTCTTAAACAATTTTTATATTTCAATCTTATTATGGATTCAATTCTAAATTTTGTATGGCATTCTAAAACTTTCAATCTAAACTTTTTAGATATAGTAAAGTCTAATTTGATTTTAGAAGTTTAGGATTTATGATTTCAATCTTAAAATTTTAATTAATAACAATTAAATAAATTTAACCTATTTATATAACCAAAAAATGATTTTGATATTAATATTAAGAAATTGGAATGAGAGTTTTACTTTGTTAGCCAAGGTTTTTAATATGATCATCAAATTCGTAAAAATGCCAGATGAGTGAAAACTTAGTACTCTAGTCCCTCTCTACAAGAATAAATGGGACATTCAAAGTGGTAACAGCTATAGAAGCATTAAACTACTCAATCATACTATGAAGTTATGAGAGAGGGTGATTAGAGAGTGAGAAAGAGTGTATCTATCTCAAACAAACAATTTGATTTCATGTCAGAGAGGTTCATGACAGAATCTATACATCTCTTTAGATGATTAACAAAATATTATAAGGACAAATAGAGGGACCTGTATATGGTTTTTGTTGATTTAGAGAAGACTTATAATAAAGTATCTGGGGAAGTAATATGGAGGTGCTTAAAAGCTAAGGGAGATCTTGTTGCCTATATAAGGGTTATTAGTAGCAATTTGAATACTATACCTTATCAACTAATCCTGATGAAAAATCGGTACCGAATAAGCAAGTTTTGATCGGAGTTTAATGTAAGTTGGTACTAGCTCTTTCAGTTGGTATTGATTGGTACCAAAATTCGGTATGTAACTTTCTAGTTCGGTCCATTGATATTGATCGATATTGGCTAGTAACTAAAATACCTGTCAAATACCGATCATCATTGTAATTTAAAAAATTAGGAATAAATTGAAAAAACTTAAGTTTTCTCCTATATAAAATAATAATTGCCTATACATAAAAGGGAATATGATAAAATTATCAACAATTTATTTAATAAATAACAAAGATACAAATAAGAATGTATTAAATAATTTTTTTACGTAAGTAAACTTAAACAAACGTGATTATATATAATATAACTAATTATATTAGTTAGTGGGACTTCAACTGGGGTGCGATTATTGTTGTTG
>JAOQML010053170.1:0-10243 GCA_027568935.1 Erythroxylum urbanii
CCTAACTCAAAATTCAAAAGTATGCAGATTCGGAGTGATGCCATGACTCTTGACTTACTCGATCTCTTGCTCATCACGTGAATGGGGGGAAGGAAAATGGGAGTGAGCTTAAAGCTCGTGGATAACAGATTTATAATCGAGAAACAAGCAAAAACCATTTTCAAAACTCATTGCCATTATACATTTTGGAAACCATAATAATTTCACATGAAAATCACGAAACACTTATTTCTTATCATTCTCACTTTATCAAATAGTTTATGAGTCATTATAAATCATGTATGGATCAAAGTTGCTAACATTTCAAAAGCACATAAGCACATCAGAATGGTTTGGGTAAATCCATGAACATGACAAACTACACATTTCTACCAATTCCAAATCATGGGTCGAATAATTCAACTCATATGGATTTAGTTACTGCGAAGCATAAGCTATCACCCCCTCTCTCTGCATCAACACACAACCTAAACCCTCTCTTGAAGCATCACTGTACACTGTATAACCCTCATCTCCAGTAGGTAAAATCAAAACTGCAGCACTTATTAATCTAGGCTTAAGCTCCTCAAAGCTTTTCTGAAATTCTTCACTCCAGATAAATTTCTGATTCTTCCTCAATAGCTTGGTCATCGATGTAGCTATTATAGAAAATCCTTCAATGAATCTCCTATAATAACCTGTTAGACTCAGAAAACTCCTTACTTCTATCACTGTCTTCGGTGCCTGCCAATTCACCACTGCTTCAACCTTCGTCGGATCAACATATACCCCATCTTTAGAAATCACATGTCCAAGGAATATCACCTCATGAAGCCAAAATTCATATTTGCTGAATTTAGCATAAAGTTCCTTCTCCCTCAATGTCTGCAATACTATTATGAGACATTCTTCATGTTCCTCTTCACTCTTAGAATAAACCAGAATGTCATCAATAAGCACTATGAAAAATTGATCTAGATACTCCTTGAAGACCTTATTCATGAGATCCATAAAAATAGCTGGAGCATTGGTCAATCCAAAAGGCATGACTTAAAACTCGTAGTGTCCATACCGTGTCCTGAACGTTGTCTTGTTTACATCATACTCCCTGAATCTGAGCTGATGATAACCTGACCTAAGATCAATCTTGGAAAAGACCATTGCTCCCTACAGTTGGTCAAACAGATCATCAATTCGAGGTAGAGGATACTTATTCTTAAGAGTCACCCTGTTGAGTCTCCGACAATCGATACACATCCGCCATGTTCCATCCTTTTTTCTAACAAACAGAACCTGCGCTCCCCATAGTGATGAACTCGATCTTATATACCCCTTCTCTAACAGTTCCTCCAACAGTTCCTTAAGCTCTCTCAACTCAGCTGGAGCCATTCTATATGGTGGTATAGAAATAGGGGCGGTTCCAGGAATCAAGTCGATGGCAAACTCGATTTCCCTCACCGATGACAAACCAGGTAAGTCATTTGGGAACACATCAAGAAATTCCCTTACAATCGAAAAATCCTCTAACTCCCTCCACTCACATCAACATCCACAACATGCACCAAGAAGGCTTCACACCCCTTTTACATCATCCTGTTAGCTAGCAAAGCAGAAATAATTCTTGGCGATGGTGCTCTCTTGTCCCCTTTGAAAATTACCTTCTCTCTGTTGCCCATATCAAATTCTACTTCCTTAAGGCCACAATCCAACTTTGCGTGATACTTCTCTATAGCATCCATTACCAGTATAACATCTAAGCCCTTTAGGTCTAGAGGTAGGAGGTCCAATACCAATCTAGCATGATCAATTCACAACCCTTATACACTTTACTAATTATCACATTCCTCCCTAGAGGTGTACTAACAAATAAAGGACTATTCAAAGGCACTGAATTAGTAGCATACAACATTAGACTTGCAGAAAAAATGAATGCGTGGAGCCAGAATCAATCAAAACATATACTTCAGAATTAAGTAACTGAGCCATACCTGTGACAACTTCAGGTGCGGCTGCAGCTTCCTCCCTTATCATGGCAAACACCCTTGCCTGTGCCTGACCCCTTGGCCTTTCTGGAGGAATAGCATTCCTTACAGCTCCAGAACTACCCACCTCAGTGACCGGTCTGGTTCCCACTGTTTCTTCTCTCCTTGGGGCTTACAACTGCGACCCCTCTTGCCTTGTTACTTGGGGACAGTCCCTGATCATATGTCCCATCTCTCCACATCGAAAGCATGCTTCAAGTAACTTGAAGCATTCTTCTTGGTAAAGTTTCCCACAATACTCACATTGGGGATTTGTGTATCTACTCCTTCACAATAATGCTAATTCCCACTTCACTTTGTGTGTGGTAACTCTGTGTACTCCTCTGAAGCATCGGAGCAATCATCCCCTTCTTAGAAGATTGCTCCCTATTCTTCCTCTTCCTACTCATTTCATTCCTTATATTCTCTAGTTTTTTAGCTTGGAGTGTAGCATCTAGCAACTGTTGGTAGTCACAGAAATTATGGATCAAGACTTTCTCCTTGATCCCAAATGGAGCCCTCCTTCAAACTTACAACACTTATCTTCCTCATTCGCCATAATGTTAGCTACATATCTAGAAAGTTGTGTGAACTTCAGCTCATACTCACTCACACTCATGTCCCTCTATATGAGATTGAGAAATTCCCTAGCCTTCTCTTGAATATAGACCCTCGATAAGTATTTCCTCCTAAAAGCTTCCAAAAAGTCTCTCCATGACAACGTTGGAGGCATATCCTGATTGTGGGGTACTGATTCCCACTAATGAAGTGCGTCCCCCTGTAGCAAGCTCACTGCATAATCTAACTTCTCCTCATCTGAGTACTTCATCTGAATTAGAAGCATCTTAGTCCTCTTCAACTAGGCTTCAGCCTCTTTCGAATTTTTAGTTCCATTAAAATCTACCTCTCCATACTTGTGAAGCTTGTTATACTTTCCACTTCTTTCTACTGAAGCTTGCATCGGGACTTGTGACCCTTGGCCCATGGCATATGAAAAAGCCTGAGCGAAGTCTTGCAAGAATCGCAGATCCATGGGGTTTGTTTGTTTGTTTGAGGCATAGGAGGAGGCAATGGAGGCACCTCATGCTGCACACTAGGAGGCTCAAAATCTGGAGTAGAATGTGTTCCCGTATCTTGCAAGACATAGGATTCATCCGTGCTCCCCTGGTGAGAGTGAGATCGAGTCGTAGCTCCTCGAGTTCTCTTTCGAGGCTACATATTCACTCCTTTAATATAAAACCATTGAAAACCTTTAGTTCATGCAAAAAAATTTCAAAGTATGCAAAACAGTTCAAATCATATGAAATAATTTCAAATCATGTAAAACAATTTCAAATCATATGAAACAAGTCAAAACAATGCAAGTTGTTCATTTAAAACAATGCATGTTCATTTCATGTCCTTAACTACCCATTTCATGCTTAAACCTAATCCTACACCTGGACCTAAACCTAGTTAGAAACCTGGACCTAAACCTAGTCGAAAACCTGGATAAACATAGTCGCTCTGATACCACAACATGTTGGACTCCGTTTTCGGAGCCCCACATCAGACATGGGATCATAAAGCTTGAGCATAGAGGGAGGCTCAGAATTTGGAAATTTGATAGAAGAATTCTTCGGAAGCAAAGGTGGTCTTCGCCGCGGCGAGCTGTGATTTCACTACTACGAACATATGCGAGTAAACCTCACTGACCCTTCGGGTGAATTATGTCACGGCGAACAAGTATCATTTCGCCACGGCAAACAAGCCATAAGAAAATCAGAATTTCCTTTAGGTGAATTATGTTGCGGCGAATAAGTATAACTTCACCGCAACAAAGTGGCTATGAGAAAATTAGATTTTCCTTCAAATGAATTACGCTGCGGCAAAAACCCCTGTGGCAGAACTCATAACCTAAACTACTTTTGTTACTAAAATGCAAACTTAAAATCTTTCAGCCACATTCATCAATTCAACCCAAAAACAAAATGGATAAAAACATAACTAGAAACAGTTTCTTAAAATCTTAATCTCATTTCCATTAATAGATACTTTGCAAAAACAAAAAAAATCATAGACAAATCCAAACATATAATTTGTTAATATCAAAAGTAAGAGTTTTACAGAGGTTTAATGGCATTTCAAGCCACAATACATCATTTTCTTCATAATCCAAAAATACAAAAGATACTTGAAATGCAACTAACCTTAAATTCCAAAAACCTAACTTAAAATTCAAAAGTATGCAGATTCAGAGTGATACCATAACTCTTGACTTACTCGATCTCTTGCTCATCACCTGAATGGGGGGAAGGAGAATGGGGGTGAGCTTAAAGCTCGTGGATAACAGATTTATAATCGAGAAACAAGCAAAAACCATTTTCAAAACTCATTGCCAGTATACATTTTGGAAACCATAATAATTTCGCATAAAAATCACCAAACACTTATTTCTCAAAATTCTAACTTTATCAAATAGTTCATAGGCAATTATAAATCATGTATGCATTAAACTTGCTAACATTTCAAAAGCACATAAGCATATCAGAATGGTTTGGGTAAATCCATGAACATGAAGAACTAAACATTTCCACTTAATGGTCCTGTGTAATCATAAAACTTGACGTACTATCGCAATTTCATATGGTGGTCTTACGTAGACGTAAACATAAGGGAGTTCATGAAGGAGCTCCTTGCCACTTACGCGCAGGCGAGAGAAGCCTTTTCTTGGTCAACGTGCATGTGACATTCTTGAATGGATTACATCAAACCCACATAACATGTAATTCATGAATCAAAAAACAGTTTGCCCAAATGGCACCTTGTTGGAAACTTGTTTTTCATGCACATGAGATATTTCGAAAAAAAAACATTTTATGAAAACCTGATTTCATAAAATTGCTCTTTTAAAAAAGAATCATTTTCAAAATCTTTTTGTAAATCATCAACATAATTCATATAGAAAACATATAAAAATTTCACAATCCAACCAAGATGAAATAAATACAACATCTATGATACAATTGAAACCATTAAGCTTCCTTGATTCAAAGAAAACAATAAGTGACTTATTTACTCTCTTATAAAAATGTACCCACCTTGAATTCCTTGCTTATAAACTTGCTTAGGGATGTCTTTGCTCTTGCTCCTCTTGCCTTTCTTTCTTCACTTGATTTCCTTAAACAATAACTAAAATTAAATTCAATTTGGTTTAGAAATTGGAAAGTCATACCTTAACAATTTAAACTCTTTCTCATGCTGAAACAAAATTCTATATCTAACTTCCATTCCGAAATTGAAATGCCTAGAGACTGAATTTAGACTTGATTCCTTCATAACATTTATAGCGCTATGTCTCTAGTTTCCTCCAAATCAAAAATCATTCCATTTGGATAAATACACCAAAGTTATGCCTAAAATATCAAACATGTTCTGTGCAGGAAAATTAGAGTTCGACGCTGCGACACCCAAAAGTTTGTCGCGGCGAACTTGTCCAGAAATATGTTCCAAGAGTGTGTTTTGCTACATTTTCAACTTTTTAACCTCCCGTCTTTCATATATCACCCATCTCAAACCTAAACCATCTCTTCTACTTCATTTTCAACTTCATTTCAACCCAATATCACTCAAAACAAATTCATAAACTACATTTGATCATTAACCCTAAAAAGAACACTTGCTTATATCATTCATCAACAACTTTCTACCCATATTCAACTTCATTTGAGTTTCATTTAACAAAACCAATGAAATTTAAAGCATAACTTACTTGTTGAAGCTTTAAAATCTTAAAGATCTTTACAAACCTTAGCTTTTCTCTTCTTTTTCTCCACTTCTCTTTCTCTCTTGTTTCACTCACATACAAGATAACCATTACTTCTTCTCTTTTTATACCTTTAATGAGTGTGAAATTTCCAATTTGCCCTTTAATTTATATCTAATGTCTATTTAAACTTAAGTGGTCTTCCAAGAATGCCCTAATATCACCTTACAACATTAATACTTTAATTCCATCAATCCATGAAATAAATCCTCCCAAACTTGATATAATAATT
The DNA here is from genome assembly GCA_027568935.1 of Erythroxylum urbanii. Classification (NCBI taxonomy): domain Eukaryota; kingdom Viridiplantae; phylum Streptophyta; class Magnoliopsida; order Malpighiales; family Erythroxylaceae; genus Erythroxylum; species Erythroxylum urbanii. The sequence goes on from JAOQML010053170.1 coordinate 6,038, forward strand.
AGACTCCAAATAAAATGGTTTATCTAACAAGACCAAAAAGTTATTTAGATCATTCTTAATAAAATAAATAAAAAATTTTGGGGCCCAACATTTCTCCCCCTCTTAAAAGAATTTTGTCCTCAAAATTATTACCTGAGTCATCGAAGAGGTGTGGATACTTCTCCTTCATAGCTTCTAGTGGCTCCCACATGGCCTCTTCTACCGAATGATTTCTCTACAGGACTTTTACTAGTTAAACCGTCTTATTCTTGAGAACCTCTTCCTTGATGTCCAAAATCTCCATTAGAATCTCCTCATAAGTCAAATCATCGCTCAACTGAACCTCAGTGGTCTGAATGATGTGGGATGGATCTGACCTGTACCTCCTCAACATGGAAACATGAAAAATATCATGTATCTGAGACAATTCTTGTAGAAACGCCAACTTATAAGCTAGCAGTCCAGTCCTCTTCAGAATTTCATAGGGACCCACATATCTCGGGCTCAATTTGCCTTTCTTACCAAACCTCATGACTCCTTACCAAGGAGATGTTTTAAGGAAGACTTTCTCACCGACTTTATATTCCATTTCCTTTCGGTGTGCATCGATATGGCTCTTCATTTTATCCTGAGCTGCCTTAAGCTGTTGTTTAACTAAGTTGACCTTGTCCACTATCATCTGAAGTAACTCTAGCCCTATCAGTCTCCTTTCTCCTTCTTCAGCCCAGCATATCGGAGTTCTACACCTCCTTCCATATAGTGCCTCTTACGGAGCCGTCTGAATGCTCGAATGGTACGAATTATTATAAGATTTGACTAATGGAAAATGCTCGACCTAAGCTCCTTTGAAGTCCATCACACATAGCTTGAGCATTCCCTTTAGGGTCTGAATGGTCCTCTCAGATTAACCATCTGTTAGGGGGTGAAAAGTAGTGCTAAAATTCAATTTGGTTCTCAGAGCCTCTTGTAAGCTTCCCTAGAATCTCGAAGTAAACCGAGGATCTCTGTCAAAAACTATAGAATCTAGAATCCCATGCAGTCTCACTATTTCATCAATATACTTCTTTGCTAGCATATGCAGTGAATCAGTCTGTTTAATTGCTAGAAAATGAGTTGACTTTGTCAGACGATCAACAATAACCCTATATGACATCATGCTTCCTATTGGTCTTGGGCGAACCCATCAGAAAGTCGACCTTTTGCCACTTCCATTTAGGAATGGACAATGGCCTTAACTTTCCTAAAGGTGCCTGGTGTTTAGCCTTGACTTGCTGACACACTAGACACTTACTTGTATATTCTGCTATGTCCCTTTTCATAACTTTCCACTAGAAACGCTCTCTCAAACCCCTGTACATCCTGTGCTACTTGGGTGCATAGCATAAAGTGCATTGTGTGCCTTATCCAGTATCTCATCCTTCACCTCCTTGACATTCGGGATACAAAGCCTATTTCTGACAGTCATGAGTCCACCATCCCTCACTGCCACTTTGGACTTCTTGCCATTCTGAATTTCTTCTCGGAGCTTGTTCAATTTTGTATCCTATGATTGTAACTCCTTAACCTTCTTTACAAATATCAGTCTTACTCTGAAAGTAGCAACCATACACTCAGGTTCCTTCTGTTTCAAACTTATTCTAAGCTTAGCCATCTCTTCCAATAAAGGCAGATAAACTGTTTGAACATGGGTTATTGATGATTTCCTACTCAAGGTATCAGCCACTACATTTGCCCTTCCTCGATGATACTCAATCAACAAATCATAATCTTTAATTATCTCTAACCATCTTCTCTGTCTCAAATTTAGTTCTTTCTGACTCAACAGATACTTGAGACTTTTGTGATTAGTAAAAATCTTACTTGAGAATTTTGTGATCCGTAAAAATCTTTGTTTGAACTCCATATAGATAATATCTCCAAATCTTTAAGGCAAAGATCACTGTTGCCAATTCCAAATCATGGGTCGGATAATTCAACTCGTATGGCTTCAGTTACCGCGAAGCATAAGCTATCACCCCGTCTCCCTGCATCAAGACACAACCTAAATCCTTTCTTGAAGCATCACTGTACACTGTATAACCCTCATCTCTAGTAGGTAAAATCAAAACTGCAACACTTGTTAATCTACGTTTGAGCTCCTCAAAGCTTTTCCGACATTCTTTACTCCAGATAAATTTCTGATTCTTCCTCAATAGCTTGGTCATTGTTGCAGCTATCATAGAAAATCCTTCAACGAATCTCCTATAATATCCTGTTAGACTAAAAAAACTCCTCACTTCTATCACTGTCTTCGGTGCTTGCCAATTCACCACTGTTTTAACCTTCCTCAGATCAATATATACCCTATCTTTAGAAATCACATGTCCAAGGAATATCAACCCATGAAGCCAAAATTCACATTTGTCGAATTTAGCATAAAGTTTGTTCTCCCTCAATGTCTGCAATACTATTCTGAGACGTTCCTCATGTTTCTCTTCACTCTTGGAATAAACAAGAATGTCATCAATAAGCACTATGACAAATTGATCCAGATACTATTTGAAGACCTTATTCATGAGATCCATAAAAATAGCTGGAGCATTGGTCAATCCAAAAGGCATGACTTAAAACTCGTAGTGTCCATACCGTCTCCTGAAGGCTGTCTTGTTTACATCAGACTCCCTGATTCTAAGCTGATGATAACCTAACCCGAGATCAATCTTGGAAAAGACCCTTGCTCCATACAGCTGGTCAAACAGATCATCAATCCGAGGCAGAGGATACTTATTCTTAAGAGTCACCCTATTGAGTCTCTCGCAATCGATACATATCTGCCATGTTCTATCCTTTTTCTTAACGAACAGAACCTATGCTCCCCATGGTGATGAACTCGGCCTTATGTACCCCTTCTCTAACAGTTCCTCCAACTTTTCCTTAAGCTCTCTCAACTCAGCTGGAGCCATTCTATATTGTGGTATAGAAATAGGGGTGGTTCCAGGAATCAAGTCGATGGCAAACTCGATTTCCTTTACGGGTGGCAAAACCAGGTAAGTCATCTAGGAACACATAAGGAAATTCCCTTACAATCGAAAAATCCTCTAACTCCCTTCATTCGTATCAACATCCACAACATGTGCCAAGAAGGCTTCACACCCCTTTTACATCATCCTGTCAGCTAGCAAAGCATAAATAATTCTTGGCAATGGTACTTTCCTGTCCCCCTTGAAAATCACCTTATCTCCATTGCCCAGATCAAAATCTAACTTTGCCTGATACTTCTCTATAGTATCCATTCTCAGTATAACATCTAAGCCATTTAGGTCTAGAGGTAGGAGGTCCACTACCAGTCTAGCACCATCAATGAAGAGTTCACAACCCTTATACACTTTACTAATTATCACATTCCTCTCTAGAGGTGTACCAACAAGAAGAGGACTATTTAAAGGCAATGAATTCGTAGCATGCAACATCGTACTTGCAAAAAAAAGTGAATGCATGGAGCCATAATCAATAAAAACATATACTTTAGAATTAAGTAACTGATCCATACCCGTGACAACTGCAGGTGCGGCTGCAGCTTCCTCCCTTGTCATGGCAAACACCCTTGCCTGTGCCTGACCCCTTGGCCTTCCTAGAGGAATAGTCTTCCTTGCAACTCCAGAACCGCCCACCTCAGTGACTGCTCTGGTTCCCACTCTTTCTGCTCTCCTTGGGGCTGTTGGAGTTATGTAAATATAGTGCCCTAGAAAGCAAATGTATTTACATATAACTTTGTCTTCTTTTGTTACAGTTTTGTAATGCAAATATTTATTATTAATAAAACAAAAGAGTTTTGTTTTATTTGTGTGAGCGTTATATATCTGGTCAAAAGGTACCAAGATTCTTTTGTAAGTAATATACATATACATAGAAATATATGGGAAACATGTATATTATTAGAATCTAAATTAATTGATTCACATTTGAATAACCAAGATGGTCGCTTGATTATGGTTTTCGACTGTAATATTGCCATTTATCTCCATATCAGTAAAGGAGTTTGCTTCAAGGGAATGATGAGTTTCATATCATGATGGTAGTTGACTATCGATAATGGCATTATTAAATGAATCTAGAATTAAGTATGTTTTCATAAATAAAGTGGGCTGTTATTTTAATCTTAAAACATACGACTTAAGCATTCACTTATTATGAACCATAATCTTGATGAGTGGTGAACTCATATGTGTTTCATTATAATTCTTGATA
>JAOQML010053239.1:0-10240 GCA_027568935.1 Erythroxylum urbanii
AAAATTAAATTAAATTCCAAAACTTTTCCTAATAAAAATTCCTTTTGAAAACAATTTTCAAATTTTAGTAAAACACTTTTCAATTTTATTAGGAGTAGAAATTAATTTAATCTCTATTAAATTAATTAAATTGAAAATTTAAAGTTTTTAAAAACATTTGAAAACACATAAAAGGTTGACCGGCACGTGTAGTCATGAGGGGCACACGCGCCTACAGTCAACAAATCGTTATGCTCATGCTAGTCACCATTTTTGTCTCCAACGATTCGGAGAACCGACCCATAATCCCTCGTGTTTCCACATTTATCCAGCCGTTAGGTAACTTTCGTAAATCACGAACCCACATTGCTCCAGTTGCTGAGTTTATAACTGTCGGTAGTCCAACTGAAAATTTTCCAACTATCCACATCGGTGAATCGTCGCCACATAAACTAATCAACAAGAAGCATAACATATTAATTTTTTATCAAAATCAACAAGAATCAAGCAACTAATCCAAGCGAAACAATTAAAGGAGGCTCTAATACTACTATTGGAATCCAACCGTGATCGAATCATGGGAGCAGCAGAAAACAAAAATTTTTATGGATTCTAAGCAAATTCCGATAATTGAATAAACCTAAATAAAATGAAAACGAAATAGAAATTGTACCTTGTTCATCTTTGTGATGCAAAAACCTTTTAAACCTTTTCGATTGATCAATCACGAGCTATTTAATTGTCCAACCTCTGATGGTATCCACAAAGCAATTCTCAAGACTAATTTGAGACGATTAAGAAAAAATGTTAGCTTCTAAAATGTTCTTCCCTTTTTAAATAAAAAATCATAAGAGCCTTCAAATAAAATTAAATTTCTTTAATTATAATTAAAATATAAATATAATTGTAATTATTTTAATTTTAATAAAATCAAATATATCATATTTAATTTCCAAAGTTTCTCAAACTTTATAATTAAGTCCAACTTAGTTAAATTGATTTTTCTTTCATAAATTGCTCTTTGATGCATAATTCATTAGGTTCATAATAATCTGGCAATGATTATAAATTACAATTCTAATTCATAATTAGAATTAGATAAATTAAAAATTCTTTTAATTTACCTTTAGTTCTCTAATTAAACAATTCTTAATCATAAATCATGATTGACGTTTAGCAATATGCCATGATTACCTAAATATCAGGAATGTCAAAGTGAGTAACTTAACTTATCCATGCATGGCTATGATGTATAATTTAATTATGTCGTCATTCAATATTCTAATTGGACAGAGTATGGATACAGTGTCTACTCTTATTTTCTAATCATGATCATTCTTGCTAATTAGTAATTGATTTAAAATTGAAATTTGAAAACACCTTCTTAAATGTGAATTCACTCTGGCCAGAGAATTCTATAAATCATTACTAATCAAGAACAGTAGAATATCCTCTCTAATTACTTTACAGTGACGAATCCTATATTGACTTACTCAACTATCTACATATGGTTCATACTGTATCCAATTACTATCGACTGAATTATCCTATGACGATTCATAAGTAGCATCAAAACACAGTAATTCCCACACGAGATACCTTAATAGTCTCAAATCAAAGGATTAATTATACAACCAACATTATGAGATAATCCATAGACACATAAGTAATTTTCCATTAGGAATTCTCATAATCGGGTCAATTTAGTGACTTATTCTCTAATAATCACCCACACATTAGTTTAAGTATCTCTATACTTTAATTTATGAGATTAATTACTTTCTTCAATAATCACCCACACATTAGTTTAAGTATCTCTATACTTTAATTTATGAGATTAATTACTTTCTTCATAATTATGATCTCATCATAATTTCAATTACACAGTAATTATTCCAAGGATTTTACCTTTACTATTAAAACATAAAAATTAATTAAATTAAAACATAAAGATAAATAAAACCTTTTCATTAATTCAAAATAATGTAATACATTATTTTGCATCTCATTGATTGGCTGCAAGGGTATAAACTAACAAAAAGCATACGAACATCAAGTTCGTCATATTCATCAACTTATACAATCACCACGCTCCACTTGTGCAACTTTGACTACTGGATCACATTCCTAAATTATATGAATAGGATTCGAGCTCGCGACCCAGGGCGAAACTGTTGGGCCCTAAATTTTTTATTTATTAATTATGATTTCAATGAATTATGAGGTGTTGATGAATTAATATTTGGAGTTAATTTGTTATGACAAGGTTAGTAGGATTTTATGACATGGGTAAATTGATGGAATTAAAGTATTAATGTTGTAAGATTGTATAAGGGCATTTTTGGCAAGACACTTAAGGTTATAAGACATAAGGCCTTAGGCAAGGGGCAAAATGGACTTTGCACACTCATTAAGGCTATTAGAAAAAGAAGTTATTGTCTTGTATTTTTAAGAAGAAGGAAACGTGAGTAAAGAGAAGAAGAGAAGAAAAGAAGAGAAAAAGAAGGAAAATTAGGGCTTTGAAGATTTTGAAGCTAAATCAAGGTAAGTATAAGCATCATTCTTCTTGATTTGATGAATGAAACATGTTTTGATGTTAGTTAAGAGATGAATATGTGGGGAAGTTGTTGAGAATGGGTAAATGCATATGTTTTAAGCTTTTATGGTTAGTGATCAAAAATAGATTTTGATGTATTTGTGTATGATTTTGGGTTGAAATGGAGTTGGAAATGAAGTAAAAGGTATGGTTTAAGGTTAAGATGGGTTATATTTGAAAGATGGGGAGTATATAGGTGAAGAATGTCAAAAAATGTCTTCGAAATGAGTTTTTGGAAAAGTTAGTCGCGACAAACTTTTGACTTCGCCGCAGCGAACTCCAACAACTTTGCCGCGACGAAATCCATTTTTCTACTAGACATGTTTTTGTATTTTGGGCATAATTTTTTGTGTAGTTGTCCAAATGAAGTGATTTGTGATCTGGAGTAAACTAGAGACATAAGGCTAGGGTTTTCTGAAGAAATGAAGTTTAAATCCAGTCTATAAGGATATAAATGTTTGGATGGAAGTTAAGTATAGAATATTGTCTCCTTATAAGAGTAGTCCCAATATGTTTGGAGTATAACTTTCGGATTTTTGAACCAAATTGAATGATTTTTTGTGTCATTGGAAACTTAGGGCAATGGGAGACATTTTTCTAGAAGAAAGTGTTAGCAAATTTCTTCATTTACCTGATCATAATGATCATGGAAAAGTTGACCTGAAAGTATGGATTTTGAAGGGGCTATAGTTCAATTTTTAGCATTTTGATTATCGAAGCCTTATAAATTTATATTTTTTTAATGTGTTTTGAATGAGAACTTGGTTTGTTATAGGAAACCAAACAAGCCTGATCCAAGAGCAAGAGGAAAGACAACATTGAACTTGGATTGTCAAGTGAAATTGGGTAGGTAATATGTTTATAGTTATTGTGTGATTGAGAAAATTCTTACCTATATGTGTGTATGTACAACTTGCTTGATAGTGAATTATGTGATTATTAAAAATGCATGTGATTTATGAATTTTGATCAAGTTATGCCATTGAAACATGTCATGGCATTTTGTTTGAACGAAAAGATAGAAAAGCATGAAAGTATGAGCATATGATCAAATAAATATGTTCTTTTGTTTGGGCGAGAGTGGAACCATTCTGTTCGTCACGTGCACATCGACAGGAGCCTTCTCTCGACTGCCCACTTGTGGCATATGAGCTCCAAAAAAGGACTCATTATGTTCATGGTGTAAACTTTGATTTCTCCATTCTAATTCCATGGAACCCTCGAGCCATTTGTTTGTGCATTGCATCTTTGAATTGTGAAATATGATGCATTTGGATGTTACGTGTTATGCATTAAACTGCTTAATTGAGTTCTTGAACTTTATTGGTCAATGATCAAATTGCTAGAATAAATTTGAGAATGCTTGAATTGCTAAGTACATATGCATATATATGCATGAATTTGTGCTAATTACCTATGGCTATAAATATATTAGCCATTGAGCTATGTAGCTCAACCTTTTATTTTTCCCTCCTTAGATGTCGAACAAGACAACAGTTGATCCTTGCAAGGCATCAAAAACTCCATGATAGTTAGAGACTTTTGTACTAAGTTAGCAACTATTTTGGATAGCTTTACAGGCATATCAACATTAAGCATCACTTGTATTTTGTATTAAGCTTTGATATTTATGATGTTTTGTAAGTAAAGTTTGTTTGAACTTTTTGGATTAGTAATGAAATAAAGAATTGAAGTTTCTTGTGTATGATTATGTTTAGCTTGTGATTAAGTTTTGATGGTCAGATTTGAATGTATATGTTAGTCTTGAATGTTTGAACACTTGAGTTTGGATTTTGATTTTTGAGGGTTTCACCGCGGCGAAGCCAGAGGTTTGCCGCGAACTTTACCCGAAGGGTCCGTAGAGATAACTCCATGGGTTCACCTTGGCGAACTCTCCTTTGTTGCCACTCTGAGATTTATTATGATTGCAATACTTTGCACCTTTCTTTCATACCACCCTCACGCTCCGGTCCCGAATGGTCACCATGCCTTGTGAAGAGTTAGCATACCAAACATCTTATAAACCACCATGCTCCACTTACATAACTCTGACACAATGGTACTATGGCTCCATTCCCACATTATTTTTCTAAGATTCGAATTCACGACTTGGGACGACCCAGGTTGAAACCTGGTTGGTTCTGATACCACTTAGCCCCTCAAAAGGCCTTGCGAAGGGTTAGCATACCAAACTTCTTATACAACCACCAAGGCCTTTTTGGGGGTTCATTGGTTTCAGAGCCAACGTTCGTGTCTTAGCCAGTAGTAACATTGTCTCAAGCACTAAATGACTAGGGAGAGAGCCTATATGATATGGAAACACAAACAAATGACCCTGTTCATTTATCTTCAACTTTGTCTATATCTAGTTTGCTTTCTAGTGTAAAACGTGTTTTGTCTGATAGTATAGAAAATTTAGTAGAAATAACTCATGTTCCTGTAGAAAACCGTGTTTACGAGTCTTCTTTATCTTTGTTAAGTCCGTATAGTATATATTCTCGTGATCATTCTTGGACAAGGAGTATACATACAATCTTGTTTACGTCTCATCCTAAAGTCAAAGAAATCATCTAGAGTTTCAAATTGGAATAGCATCGTCTCAAATCTACAATAGCAGAATAATACGTGAAGTTTGAAATACCAAAAGAGTTTATCTCTCTTTGGAGAGAATAAAATCAAACGCATCTTCATGTAGAGGATATACGTCTTCTTCTCACACTTCATAGAAGAAAGGGAATACCTGCTATAGCTAGGCTATCTCTTCTAGACACTGCCTATAACAGCGTACCAAAATGCCTTGATTGGTACCTTACTGACTACTCTAAACAATGGAAGTGTCATACTGATAGTAGCACCTGATTTCAACATTAGGTTGGATGATCCCACTTTGTCTAAACTACCGCAAGTTCAGATTTAGATCAATGGAGCATATCAAAATCCTACAAACATCATGGCTACTTTACATCACTAGATGATCTATCATTTACAGAATCATGCTTTGGACCTCAATTTTCCAAATTCTATTTCGGATGCTCTTTGTATGGTTGCTGATCGTTATAATGATCAGACTATTATCATCCAGATCCTGAAGCAACTACCAGTAGTGGAGCTTAAAAAGTTAATGCCAACAGAATGGATTACCAATTACCAAAAGGTGCTCCACGTGCCTCATTGACACTTTTTTCATAAAACAATTCCTCCAATTCTGAAGACAGTAAAGGATGGAATACTTCTCCTATATATCAGAAGTATCTAGAAGAAGCTAACTATTCAAAGGTTTTCACGTTCAATTATCCTTTGATTAAACAATATATACATCCTCAGGTAGCTTAAGCAAAGCCTAAAAAGCCCACATTAAAGCTTAAGCCTGAAAAGGTTCCGGAGCCATCATCTTCATAGACAAAACCTGAACTAGCTAACTAATAGAATAAACCGTTATAGATCCACACTCCTTCTACTTCTCCACCGAAGTTATAACCTTCCACTTCCATTGGGAAGGATAAAGCGTCTCTAATAGAGTTCATAGCAATTTTTGTACATATACATGCTACAAAAGAATCTTATTCTTAAACAAATAAGTCAGAAACATAGGATAGAGGTTCCACATCTGAATTCTCTACACCAACATTTGAAGTCCCTACAATAATTTCTAAGTCATCATCTGAACAGATCTCTGAACCTTCCTCTGATTCCTCAACCTAGCTAGCTGATCTATCAGACTTAGCACAAGTTCTGATAATTATGCCTGAACCAACTAAAGTTGAACTAGAAATAAGTGAAGTAGAATCCATAGGTATTGAGCCTTTTAGACCTGCACCAACATCACAAGCTCAGTCAGCTGCACAGGCTACTACACAGACCAAGCCTACTTTAGGGCCTTGGTTTACTTTTAACAATCTACCACCAAAGAAATGGAGAGATTGATTGAATGAATTCGGTGCATGAATAGATCTTCAAATGAATAGACCAAATAACCCACTTCTCGTTTCACTAGTACTTTGTGAGAATGGTGGCAAAGTATAAGAGAATATCAGTGACTTTAGTATATCCAAGTCACTATAGCCGAAGCTCTTATTGGAATAATTCATAAGGAAATCATTAGTGACTTTTAGTTTATAGATAAGAAGATCAGTCAAAAGTATTTTGCAATGAAATGTTGTTCACTTGACAAGCGTGATATATTGAAGCATTGCAAACATATGACTGAAAGGTACTATCTTTTGAATGGATGGAATGATGTTAATCTTCGTTATACTTTTATCTTATCCCTTCCAGATCAACTGCAACTAGAGTTACAATGGACCATAGTTTCTTTACAATAATAGATCATCTAAAGAAATCACATTACAGAAATGCCTATCATCGAAGAAAGTTCTACAGACAAATGGAGGGCTATAAGCCTTTAAGAAAAACATATGTGAGAAAAGATGGAATATAAAGAAATTTTGTTCAATTCTTCAAGAAGAAATCTCATCCTTCTTAAAAAGTTAAATGATGTTTTCTCTGTGGATAACTAGGACATTTTGCACTAACTTCTGCTCACAAAAGCAAGAAAGATATCAAGTTATTGAAGAAAATGCAATCCATTTTGCCAATTTATCCTTCCAATAACTTTGAAGATCTTATTGAGGAACAATCAACTGAAGATGAAGATATGAAGTTTGTTGTTTGTATTATGCCGTCTGAAGAAGAATCCTATGATGATTCTTTATACATGCTAAAGTTGACTTCTATGAAGTTAGATTGTACTCCAGTACAACGACCATATGTCCAGATCCAAATCTCCAGATAGGATAAATATGATCGACCCTTCGAAGCTATTGGGTTTATGGATACTGAATCCAGTCATACAATTATGAAGCCCAACATATTATCCTCTGAGTCATGGACTTCACATAATGAATACTTTACAACTGCAGATGGTAATTCATTCAAGATCGAGCTTATTACAAAAAGAAAGATCGAAATCTGATTTTTTCCATAGTGTATAGTTTGGACTAAAGTTTTAGGAAGCATTCTACTTGGCCCAAATATTCTCAATGGTATGGATGTATCCAATAAAGCCTCACCTTTACAGATCCTACTCACAGGCCTCAGGTATCAATCATTTTTCAATCCATAGACTGACATCAGAAGTGTACTATACTTCTGAAGCAAAGATTGATTGAGCCTATAAAGTCAGATCAAGCTTGGGAAGCCTTCAATGCTCATAAATGTCTAAAGCAAAAGTGCAGTCAAAAGAGATTATGCATGGTAGCTTATTCCAAATACTTATCTACTTTGCTTAGACAAAATCCAGTGGCAGCTTATTCTTTATCCTTATCCACTTTGCTTCAATAAAATCCAACATGGCCTCAAGATGCTTTTTCTCACTATAAATTCTCCATTCGAGGTCACCACAATACACCTGCTACTACATCTATCTTGTTTCTTTCAAACTCTCTGCATCATTTTATTCCTCTTTCTTAGATAATGGAGTTTCCTAAGTTTACAAAATATTAAAAATATTTTCCTCCTCTGTTCATTGCCACTCTAACCAGTGTTATAGACCTTTTTCCTTTTCTTCATCATAGTCTTTTTTTACTACCTTCATCTTGCCCTTCTCCAGTTTAATATTTTACCCACTCCTAGTCATTTTGATGTTCTTACTCCTTATAAATTAATTATCATATCTATGATACTCTTCATGATACTACCCTATAGCATCCCTGGTCTTTATTTGCCCTATAAGCTTGTTCTATTTCATTATCACCTCTTCTTGTCTATTATCACCTCCCTAATCCTACCAATGCCAGTTATCTTTTGTAGACTTTCTTATAATGGTTTCAAACCCTTTCTAAATGGCATGTAGACATATCTCAAATCTTGACACATCATTATTTATGGGACACTGCTTTAACTGACCATAAAGCCTATGCTATCTACATCATACATCGTCCCTACTGTATGAGTACTTCTAGACATCTATGCATACTGAATTACCTTCAGCATTGGCAAGCCACCCTTGATTAGTCCACAAAATGAACACAGCTAATGGAAGATTTACATTCTTTCTTAGACCAACTCAACCAATTCCCGAGCTCATCTCCTTTGAATATTTGTACATCTCTTGGCCCATATTTTAGAGGAACTGCTCTTCTTGCACCAATTATTCCCCCATCAGTTGACCATTGGACATCAGTAGATCCCTCTATTGTTATCAACATTCAAGTTGGTGAAGTTCCTTATCCTATACATATCGACACTCAACAGTTTCAAGCAAACCATCTAGTTCTATCCAAGAGCCCATTTATGTTCCTAGCCCAGGACTTGCTCAAAGGACTACAACTGATATCAGCCATATTCTTGAACATATTGACAATGACATGGCTTTGATAAATGATAATCATAACCTCACTTTATCACTTCAAAGCGAGACTCGTCTTTTTAGGAGTTTGTTTTTACCTTTGAGTATTTTGGTGGAAAAGAACCTTTGTGACCCACAAATCACTATGCAAGATTCCTTCTTATCATCTCACTGTTTGCTTTTAGAAAAGTTGTTTACTTTTTTAAAGTATCTTTCTTTTTTGAAGTTGTAATGAGTCTGTCTCTAGGGAGTTTTAAGTTTATGTCCCTTACTTCCTCTATCTCTTGGGAGTTTTAAGTTTATGTCCCTTACTTCGCAGCAAAGTTTCTCCTTCATTGTAAGCAAGTTGTAAATAAGGCCTTTTGGGGGGCTCAGTGGTATCAAAGCCAACCAGGCTTCGACCTGGGTCACCCACGTCATGAGTTTGAATCCTAGAAAACTAATATGAGAATGGAGCCACGATACCATTACGTCAGAGTTATACAAATGGAGTGTGGTGGTTGTATAAGATATTTGGAATGCTAACCCTTCACAAGGCCTTTTAGGGGGCTCAACTGTATTAAAGTCAGGTTCATGTCTTGGCTGGCGATAACATTGTCTCTTGTACTAAGTAGTAGGAAGAGAACCCATATGATATGGAAATAGTACCAAATGACCTTGTTCATTTATCTTCAACTTTGTCTATTTCTAGTTTACCTTCTAGCGTTAAGCGTGTTTTATTTAATCATATAGAAAATTTAGTAGAAATTACTCATGTTCTTGTAAAAAATCATGTTTGTGAGTCTTCTTTACCTTTGTTGAGTCCATAAGTATATATTATCTTTATCATTCTTAGACAAGGAGTATACATACTATCTTGTCTACATCTTGTCCTAAAGTCAAAGAAATCACCCAGAGTTCCAAATTGGAACAGTGTAGTCTCAGATCTACAACAACAAAACAATACGTGAAGCTCAAAATATCAAAGGAGTTGATCTCTCTTTAGAGAGAACATAACCATACACATCTTCATATAGGGCTTATATGCCTTGTTCTCACACTTTATAGAAGAAAGGGAATACCTACTACAGCCAGGATATCTCTTCTAGACACTGCCTATACAACGTACTAAAATGCCTTGATTGGTACCTTGCTGACTGCTCTCAACAATAGAAGTGTCATCTTAATGATAGCGCTTGATTTCAACATCAGGTTGGATGATCCCACGTTATCTGAACTACAGTAAGTTCAAATCTAGATTACCAGAGCATATCAAGATCCCACAGCCATGCAGACGATAGATCTTCTGGTGATGCAGCGTAGCCATGATGGCTACGCTG
>JAOQML010053341.1:0-10239 GCA_027568935.1 Erythroxylum urbanii
TATGTAAATAATTCTGTTCTGAATCAACATTCCAAATTGGAAATGTTAGTAAATGATTTTGAAGTGTAATGAATTATAACTACAAGTCTTTTGTTTTAATAATGGGCCCAAATGGCATTGTAATTCTAATGATTGTATGGTTGTGATTAAAAAAGTTTATGATTGAAACGGGCCCGAATTGATTATTGATTTTCTGCAAAAGTGTGCATTGTTTCAAAAACAAAAGAAAAAAACTTTGTAATGAGATTTGACTGATTGAGTGTTCTAGCACTCCACCTTCGTGGGGCACGGACTCAGATATCACTCATCAATGTCAGGTTCAGGTCTTGCGGGATTGGGGTGCTACCCACCACATCTAGCATCTAAATTGCATTATGATATAAAGATATTGGAATATGTCTTAGAAGTGAGTACACTAATAGGTAGTACTGCAATGATACGAGAAGTATGTAAAGGGTGTATGATTCGAGTTGATTATGTAGAGTTGGAAGCTAATTTGATAATATTGTAGTTGAAAAAGATAGATCTTAACTTAGGTATGGATTGACTTACTGCTCATAGGGTTGTGATGAGTTGTTACACTAAGAAAATAATTATTGAATCTCCTAATCAACCAAGAGTAATATTTCAAGGTGATAGTCAAGCAGTGCCAGCCAAATTGATAACATCAATGAGTGCTCTAAAACTACTTCTAGGTAGATGTGAGGATTTTTTGGCCTATGTAGTTGATACCTGAACTGAACAAATAGTGCATGATATTCCTCTTATTATGGATTTCCTAGATGTGATTCCCACATAATTATCTAGCCTACCCCCAGATAGGGAGATAGAGTTTGCTATTAACCTAGTTCCAGGCATTGCTCCTATATCTATTCCTCCATATAGGATGACACCTGTGGAACTTAAGGAACTTAAGGCTCAGTTGTAGAAGTTATTAGATAAGGGTTTTATTAAACCAGTGTGTCACCACAGGGAGCTTCGATTTTTTTTGTGAAGAAGAAAGATGGGACTATGAGGTTATGTGTTGATTATAGGCAGTTGAACGTGTGAAAGTGAAGAAAAAGTATTCATTATTAAGAATTGATGACTTACTTGATCATTTACAGGGAGCTAAAGTGTTTACCAAACTAGATTGTTTCGTGATTGTATTCATATATGATATTCTTGTGTATTCGAAGAGTAGAGGGGATCAATCTGAGCATTTGAGGTTAGTCCTATAGATAATGATAGAGAAGCAATTGTATGCCAAGTTCAGTAAGTATGAATTTTGAATTGATCAAGTAGTATTCTTGGGTCATATATTATCTAGACAAGGCATACAGGTAGACCCAAAGAAAGTTGAGGCAGCGATAAAATGGGAAGCTCCAAAAATTGTGTCTGAGATTCAGAGTTTTGTTAGATTAACCAGTTGTTACAAATGGTTTATCGAGGGGTTTTCTTAGATCTCAGCCCCTTTGGTAAAGCTTTTGAGAAAGAATGTACCATTTAAATGGATTGATGAATGCCAAAGGAGTTTTGAGGAATTAAAATATCGGTTAACTATGGTGTCGATGTTAGCTATTCCATCTAGTTCTGGAGGTTATGTAATATATAGTGATGCTTCAGACGAAAGATTAGGATATGTTCTGATGCAGTATGGCAGAGTGATTGCATATGCATTATGATAGTTAAGGTCTCATGAGTTCAATTATCCAATTCATGATTTAAAACTTGCTACAGTGGTATTTGCTTTGAAAATTTAGAAACATTTCAGATATTTACTGATCATAAAAGATTGAGATATTTGTTGAGTCAGAAGAAGTTAAATATGAGACAGAGACAATGGATTGAATTGCTGAAATATTATGATTGCACAATTGAGTATCACCCAGGTAAAGCTAATGTTGTGGTTGATGCATTAAGTAGAAAATTGGATAGTAGTGTAGCACAAGTTTAGATATCGAGGTTACCAAGTGCAATTGAGAGCATTGAATGTTGAGTTAAACTTGAAGCAGAATGAAGCATTGTTAACTACATTGAAGCTTAGGAAGATGTTGCATGAAAGGATTAGAAAAGCTCAAAATAAGGATCCGAAGTTAGTGACACTTATTAAGAAATTGAAACAGAATTTGACTTCTAAGTTTGAATTGAGAAATGACACAATGTGGTTGAAGTAGAGATTATGTGTACCCGATATAAATGAACTGAGAAAACAGATTTTAGAGGAAGCATATACAACAGCCTATGATATGCATCCTGGTAATACTAAAATGTATAATACATTGAAACAATATTTTTAGTGGTTAGGGATGAAGAAACAAGTGGCTGAATATGTGGCTAAATGTTTGACATGCTAACAGATAAAAGCAGAGCATATCTTAAAAACATGCGAACAGATAAAGATAGATTTGGGTACAAGGTTGAACTTTGGTACAAACTTTCATCCTCAAATAGATGGACTAAGTGACAGGACAATTAAGACTATTGAGGATATGCTTAGAGCTTGCATTTTGGAGTTCCAAGGAGCATGGGATGAATATATAGCTCTGATTGAATTTGCATACAACAATCATTATCACAGTAGTATCGGTATGGCTCCATATGAGGCTTTATATGGCAGAAAGTGTCGTTCTCCTTTATATTGTGATAAAAAGGGTCTAAGGATTTTTTAAGGCCCAGAACTGATTGAAGATACGGTTGATAAAGTTAAATTGATTTGTAGTAGAATTAAAATGGCTCATGATAGACAGAAGAGTTACGTGGATCAGCACCGTAGAGATATAAAGTATCGAGTAGGAGATAAATTATTTCTGAGAGTATGACCTTAGCGAGGAGTGTTGAGCCTTGGTAAAAAGGGTAAACTAAGCCCTAGATATATTGGTCCATATGAGATTATTGAGAGAATTAGACCATTGGCTTAGAAGTGAGCATTACCAGCAGACATGTCTCAGATTCACAAAGTGTTTCATATTAGTATACTCAAGAGATATTGGCCGAATCTGACACACGTATTACAATTGAGAAGGGTAAATAAATTAACACTTAGATCTCGATTTATTTGTCTATTTAGTTTAAAATCCCTAAACATAGATTTTGTATGTTAATGATTAGATATCACTTGTATGATTATGTTTAAGATTAAATTTATTTAATGAATTTAAAGCCATTGCCTCATTATTGCATTGCGTGTGTGTTTGTTGTTTTGTTTGCTTAAGGAAAAGCAAATGTTTAAGTGTGGGGATGTTGATAGTTGTGATTTGCATTATGTTTTAAGGTTCAATTTGTTAAGTATTTAATGTTAATTTGAGTATTTGGTGTATATTTATGTTTTAATTGTGTTAGTTTATCTGTTTAAGTTTTTTTATAGGTTAGTATGAGTCCTTGAGCTTAAATTTTATATTTTTGACGTACCTTGATGTGTTTGTTAGTTTTTCAGGGTAAATGGCGAAGAACGGAGAAGTTTTAAAGAGTTTCAGGCCAAAAACACGGCCCACGATCGTGGCACAACAAGCTACGATTGTGACAGAAAGAGGCTAGCTGACAGAACCAAGGCCATAATCGTGCACTTTGGGCCACAATCGTGACAGAGAAGGTTAGCCGTTGAACACGATCATGGCAGGCAGGGCCACGATCGTGGCTTGCGTCGAGCTGATACAAAAACTCAAGTTTTGCAAGATTTTTTAGACCGTTTTGACCTCGAATCAACCCTAGGGCTTCCAAAGTATAAATATAACATTAAGGGACAGAAGAAGCATCTCTTGAAGAGCCTTGATTAGCCACCAGAAACGAAACCCTAAAAGAGAACCTTGAGAGATTGAGAAAAATATGAAGGAAGAGAGAAGAGGAAGATGACGTAGACACGACGTGCTTCCTAGAATTAGAAGCTTTCTGTAGTCACAGCCTCCCATCATCCAGTTGAGTTTTGTTTCTTATATATTTCAGTTTTATTTGATTATAGAATTGGGATATATAGTTTGATGATAAAATTGCATTGTGATTGATGTTCTATACTCACCTTTGGATTATTATTTTTGATTTAATGAAATCTGATTGTTTTATGTGTTTATTGAATTAATTGTGATTTATTTTGAACTTCATAGCTCAATAATAAACTGAGAGGGTGAATCAAGAGAAAATGATTAATTTGGGCTAAAGAGAGTTAGGTAAATTAATAGATTCATTATTAAATCAAGCTGGTAAATCTTATATAGAGAGATCACATTTAGGTTTCCAATAGTTTATTAGAGAACCTAAGAACTAATTAGGTTTTGGATAGGTTGTTAATTAAGAGATTACAACTTCCCATAATCTGATTAGGATTTATGCTTTAGGGTTCAATTATAACTTGAGAGAGAGTAATTGACCATAGGATCATCTAGAATCGTTAATTCGATAAATCATAATCGGTTAGGTTGGCATTAAGGATAGATAATTTTCCCTCTCTCTTTCGGTAAACTCATTAGGTTGAATTTAAGGGGGTGCGATCATTGTTCAACAAATTGATAAATTTCCATTAATTTTATTTAAAATTGTTAATCGTCATTGTAATTGTTTTAATTAAGCATTAATTGTTAATTATTGTTTTGTTAGTTTATTTGGTTATTTGATTTAGTTAGTCCTAATGTTAAATTTATTGTTTCTTAAATACTTGTTTAATAGTCTCCAACCTTAGATTTTAGGACTAGATTAACCCTCCTCGTGGGAACGATACCTTAGGTACTATGCAAATGACCCATGCTTATGCAGAAATTTCGAGGTTAAAAATATTAAAACTTTTTCATAGCATAACACCTCAATTAAGTTTTTGGCGCTGTTATCGGGGAGGTGATAATTTAGTTCTATAGTTTAAGGCATTAGATTACTTTTTATTTTTTTGTTTCATTTCAGAAATCATGCTCTTACATGAACACAAGAGTCACGAGAGGTTTAAGTCGTTCAGTGGAGACGTTAGATTTATATATTACTCGACTAGAGCGAACCCTTAGGAAAGCTTGGTGTGAAGAAGAAGAAAAGATTGGAAAATCAAAAATGGCCGAGGAATTCCAACAGAACATGGACCACAGAGTGAATCAAGGCAGACAATAAAGGAACTTAATGGACTTCATGAGGCTGGGGTTCAACGCTGAGAACCAAGGGGTGGCTAGGCCACTTGTTCAAGCGGTTTCGTTCGAGATTAAGCCGGCCCTCCTCAATATGCGTCAACAGAACGTGCAATTATATGGAATGGCGAACGAGGATCCCAACATGCACATCGTGAATTTCCTCGAGATCTGTGATACTTTTCGATATCATTAGATGTCAGGGGATGTAGTTAGAATTAGGTTGTTTCCTTTTACTTTTAAAGACGGGGCGAAGGCTTGGTACCATTCACTGAGCCTAGCCAACATCACGACATAGGATTAGCTTGTGCGTGCCTTTTCACACAAGTATTTCCTATTGAATAAGACCACCAAAATAATTAAAAAAATCACTAATTTCCAACAAGATGACGGGGAATCAATCTACGAAGCATGGGAACGATATAAGGATCTATAAACGAAGTGCCTATATTATAACCTACCAAAGGAATTCCTTTTGCAAACCTTTTACAATAAAGTTAACCCACCGATAAGAGGCACAATCGACGCAGCATCTGGAGGATCCTTGATGTGAAAGACAGTTGATGAAGCGGAGGAGTGGATAGAGGGGATGGCAAGCAACAGATGCTTATGGACAAATGAGCGGGGGAGGCCACTAGCTATTTTCATAGAGCAGAAGGGAATTTTCACAGTCGATCAGATGATAGAGATGCAAGCAAAGATCGACAGCCTGACGTGACAACTAAACAACATGAAGGCACCATCCTCAGCTCAGGTGAAGGCTGCACAGTTGAAGTGTGAGCTTTGTGGCCAGATAGACCATGATGCAGTGGAGTGTTATTTGATGAATGAGGATAGTCAGGAGCAAGTGAATTATACGAGGGTGCAATATGGATGAGGAGGGGGGTAATAATCCCTACTCTAACACTTACAACCCTGGGTGGAAGAACCACCCTAACTTCTCTTGGTCAAACAACAATGGAGGATAGTTCAGGCCTTAAAAGCAATCAAGTTTCTAGCAAAATAAAATGAGCTCGATGGAATCAAAGTTAGACAAGATTTTGGATAAGATCGGAGGCATGGAGGAAGCACATAGGAGGCTCGAGAGCAAATTCGAGCAGTCACAAAGAACCATGCCTCATCCATACATAATCCAGAAGTCTAAGTAGGCCAATTTGTAAAAGCAATGTCTACTTAGAATGTTGGAACTCTTCTAAGCAACACCGAGTCTAATTTGAAAGAATGGATCATGGCAATAAACAAAACCCAATATGAGGAACCTGAGAAGGTAAAGGGAGGAGAAGATGAAGGAGAAAGTCAATCAAATAAAGAAGACTTCCTAAGTGAACCCGCGATTGAGTCCCTTAAAGCAACTCGACATGTATTTCTGTTCCCTATTGTGCAGTAACAGGAGTTATATGCAAAGAGGGCAGCGAGGCAATTACAAGAGATTAGATCCAACAAGGTCGAGGAAGTGACGGAACAACTACAGACAGAGCGTATATTAAAGGAATCTGCCAAAAAGAAGGTTAAGGAGCAATTATCGAAAAAAGACCCCAACATCACACAGAAGAAGGAGGACCCAGGGGACTTTTTCATCCCCTACAGTATCAATATAATTATTATAGACAGTGCATTTGCGAATTTGGGTGAGAGTATAAACATGATGCCCTACATTTTTAGTCTGAAGCTGGGGTTACGAGAGTTAGTGCCCACCAAATTTTTAGTAAAGACAGTCGACAGAACAATGTAAAAATCGATGAGGATTATAAAGGATGTGCCATTATAAGTTGATAAATATATCTTTCTAACAGAATTCTACATACTGGACATTAGTGAAGATGGGGACACCCTGATAGTTCTTGGATGACCGTTCTTGGCCACTACGCGTTCTATCATTGATGTTGATGGGGGCAAATTAACTCTGCGAATAGGAAAGGAGAAATTGACCTTCAAGGTAGCTAGAAGAGAGTATGGATCTCCTTCACCTCCAGTGGAAACTAAGGAACCCAAACCTTGACGAGAATGGAAAGATATTGAGGATCTTGGGAATGATTTCAGGAAGAAGCGCTCGCGAACAATAAGGCGAGGAAAGGAGATATGTAAGGAAGGATGGACCTATAGCATGGTAGCTTAAGTGCAAACTTTGTGATTAATGACTATACTAGCATTGCGACTTGGATTCGAACCACCGTGAGTTTAAAGGAGTGTTGAGCTACTGATGTTAAAAGAAGTACTGTATGGTAGGTAACCCATGGAAAAGTAGTTCTTTGATTGTTTTAGTTAAAATGTTTGAATTCTATAGTTAAGATTATTTTTGTTTTGAATAAAATCAAGAAGTAATAGGATTTCGGAATAAAGTGGATGAATTATTAAGTAAGTAAAGAGAGGTAAAAAGGGTTACAAAATAATCAAGAAGTAAATATGAAAAGATGGGGAAAAGAATAAAGAAAAAAATCAAAGAGGGTGGAAAAACTGCTAGGCCATGATCGTGGCCTGCGACTATGTAGAACAAGGGAAAAACAGTAGGCAGGTCATGATCGTGACCTGCGACTGTGTAGAAATGAGGAAGGACACAGTTTTAATTTTTTTTACCATTTTACCCTTTAAACCACTTATATATTTAGTTTTAACTTCACTTTTACGTTCACTTTCATTTTAACTTTATCACTCTAAACTTCAAAGCCATAAAAGCTCTCACATCTCTCTAAAACTTTCAACATTCCAATTTCCTTCCAAATTCTACCTAATTATGTCACGCATTAAATAATCAGCCTGATGGGAGCCATATGGACGACGAAAAGTTACAAGACATGGATGAAGAAATCGCGTAGTAGACTTTAGTGCACCTTTCCTGATCTACACAGTGGAGGAAGGCACTCGTTTTCGATCACTTAGAGCTAGATAAATTTTAGTTCTCAAGTACTTTGATTTTGACACACTCGATAGGCTACAGTTGTGTGAGCGAATAGAAAACTTAGCTGAGAGGATCCAGTGGGACCAATTCATACGATTCCAATTTTTTGCCTATCAAGAGCTCACACTAGAATTTTTTACTACCTCTTCTTATGACCCAAAGAATCCCAAAGAATTGTGGTTTGGGTTGGGAGGACAAGCCTACGAATTAAATGTAGAAATCATATGCGAGATGTGTGGATTCCCCGAATCCTCCATCATTGATCATCATAAAGATTTTTGTCCTTCTTAATACTAGACTAAACTTACTGGAATTGATTAATATCATGCCAAGAATGCTTATAACAACATCATAAGGTCCCACGAACACTTGTTGCTGCACAAATTTAAGTGTCAGCTGGTTTTTGAAAAAATTGAAACCAACAAGTGTTCCACAAAAGAATTTTTAATGTTGTGGTGCATAGACCACAGTATTCCAGTCTGCACATCCACACATGTGCTGAATGCCATTGTTGCAACTTTGCATAAGAGGAGTAAGAATCTAGGAATGGGGTATATAGTTTCTGCCATTGTAGAATATTTTGGCATGGAATGGAGGGGATTAACTATTCATCTCCTGGAATTCCTAAACCATCATCACTTATGGCGGGCTAAAATCCTTAAGTTCTATAACATGGAACTTAGGGATATCAACCAGACGAGATATGTCAGAATCAGGACAAGTCAGGCAAGTTCGAGCTTAGCGTCACCTCAGCAGGAAGAAGAGTCCAGTGAAGAAGTTGAGGAAGAGGAAAAAGAGCAAGGCTAGAAGGAAGTTCTAAATACGATCTCCGAAACCAACAAGACACTTGCAGAGAACATGAGAATGATGAAGGAGGTGGCTTAGACATAAAGATGCTAGAGCCGGGATATCCGTAGGATCCACAGATATTTCAGGGCTCAAGGCGTTCAATTGCCGCCTTCGACACCATCACCACATCAATCTCCATAGGATTTGTGTCTAACCCATTTCTTTTTCTTTTTCAATTTAGCCTTCAGTTCTAATTTTTATTTTATTTTCTACTTACTTTAATTTCTTTCTTTTCTTTTCTTTTATGTGTTGTTTGTTCCCATCTCACATTAAGGACAATGTGTTGTTCAAGTGTGGGGAGGGATTATGTGTTTTGCTTTTGAATGTGATTTTGCATATTGTATGATAGTTATTAAATTGCATTTTGTGAACTGTTTGAATGTGTCAATAGCTTAGATGGAGTGAAATTTATTTAATTTTGAACGTAGTCTATTAGGTTGTAAATAATCATTAGCTAGCAAAATTAGTGAATTAGGAGTCTTTGGATAAATATATAGCTTAATTAGGATTTAGTGTAAATTTAACATCTTATAGGTTATCACATTGATTCATAATTTGAGGTCTTTTAACTCAAGTAGCCTAACTAGTATTTTTCATAGAAATGAGTAGTGTAAACAACGAGGTAAGCTAATAAAAAGTGTTTCTTATTAAATAAATAATTATTCTGCTAGCCTTCGGGTTATTAATAGAGCTATTAGCCAGTTAAAAATGTGATATAGCTCAGTAATCGAATCGACACGCATCACAAATGTTTGCCTTCCCATCAAAAAGCTATAATGATGTTTCAACCAAGCTGTTTGATAAAAACATGACTTAGTTGGGTAACCAGATCAACATTCCTTATCAATGTTCGCCTCCGCATTAAAAAACTGTCTATGTTTAAGGATAAAAAAAATATGGTTTCTTAATAAACCTACCGAACTTATAATAAGCTTGACTTTTCATAAAAATATACTTAGGAACAGTTATAGAGTCTAAAGGACCAACGAATTATTAATCTGTGTGTACAATTGAGAAGGGTAAATAAATTAATAGCCTGTTTGGTTCAGGAAATGAAATAGATAAGGAATAGAATAGTTATTCTTAGGAATAGAAAAGATGAGGAATAGAATAGAATAAGTATTACTTTGTTTGGTTCAAGAAATGGAATAGATAAAGTATTTCTATGTTAGTGTTTAGTTTGAAAATATAAACTTAGAATGACAAAGGAATAACTAACAAAAAGATCAAAATATCCTTATCCTTATCCTTACCCTTTATTATTATTATTATTATTATTATTATTATTATTATTATTATTATTATTATTATTATTAATTTTCTACTTATTAATTTTTTATTTTTATTTTTATTTATCATATTTTGAATTATTAAGATATTGAATTTAATTAGAGGCTAATTACTTGAAACCTTTTA
>JAOQML010053377.1:0-10238 GCA_027568935.1 Erythroxylum urbanii
GATTTATCTACGTAATAAGTTGTGATATTCTTCTAATAAGAAAGAAAAGTTTTCTTTTAGAGACTTTATAGCAAAAAGGAGGATACACCATTCAACCCCCCTTCTTGTGTATCTAGTTTCTTGAACTTAAAGTCATTACTAACGTGTGATTTACTTCAGTAATTGCCTTTATGGATCAAAAAGAGAGGAATTTGAATGAAAACATGGAATAAAATGAAGATTTGAAGCAATTAGGAGATATAGGGTTGTGCAGATATCTGTGTAAGTCTCTCAAAACATGTAAAGTCACAATTCTAAGTGTTTTTGGAGCTACATGGTTTGATACACGACTGTGTATCTCCTAAATCCTAAAATTTACTATAAAAAGACATAAATAGAGGCAAATTGAAGAAGCAAACATTCAAAACCTATTCTAGATGTGGAGAACATTCAGAAGGGGTGATACTGATCCAGAGAAATGGAAAATGTGAAGAAATCATTAACAAATCCTATAGATTAAAACATGAAACCTCAAACTTCTAAGAACATTCGATAAAAACAAAGAGAGATTTAGAATTATGAACTCTTTATTTTCTATTTGTTTTTCTTCCAGTTTATCTTGTAACTAGTCACTTTTTAGTGTCTAGGTGTGATGACCTAGTTTATGCTACAATATGTTTTGATTCTTTTATTTAATTCAATTGTTTCGATTGATCTATTATGATTCAATTATGTGTTTTATATATGTTTTAATAGATTCAGAATATTATTTCATAATCGAATTTCATAGTGTAAAGATTGATAAATCCTATGTATGAATAGATTTACCATAATTGAAAGGAGTTGATTGCAAACCTAGAGATAGGTCGACTTAAATTCTCTATATTAGGATCAAACCTAATAACAAAATTCACAAATCAGTAAAGCAATCCTAGAACCTTTAATATAAAGAATTGCAGATAATAAACATAGGATTAGTTGTTAGTAATTTCGAGAGAGTCATTAATATAAGATAGAAATTTTCATGGTCTAATAGTCAATAAAACAATTGCATAATAAAAGGTTAATTATCTAAGGTTTTAATGGGATTCATCACCTAGGCACTAATTCTTGATATTGATTGTTTTCTAAATGATTTCCTTTGTTCTTTTTTCATTATTGTTTCCTACTTTATTTTATTTGTTTAAGTATTATTTTTAATTAGAAACCAACACTCAATTCTATACTAGATAATAGGATAATAGTAATTACTAGTAATCATTATCTTCGTGGGATTCGAACTGTACCTGTTTGTGCTAGTTATAGCTACGTCGTGCAATTACAATTAATTCAAAACTAACAAACTAATCTAAGTCAATCAAGCTTTTGGCGTCGTTGCCTATGACATTAATACTAAGAACACTTGGATGTTATTAATTTAGCCATTATTTTTTATATTTATTTTATTTTATCTTGTTGTATTCTTGGTTTATTCATTTAATTATTTTTTTAACTTATCCACTTTAACAATGTGTTTGTGGTTTATTTTAGGGATTAAGGTTTAATGTCACACCATAACTTACAATTAAAGGATGGAGCAGATAGTACCCTTACGAAAGCTACGAAGTATCATCGCAATATGTAACATCATTATGATGGAAAGAGCAGTTTCCTCATATATTTTTGGAAGCTCAATTGATGTCTATATCATGATGTGACATTTGTGGTAGTAATAATTACAATCATGAATGTCAAACACTAACTTATATGTGGTAGCAACTAAGTATATACAACTATCCTCAAGGTGCATCATATGAGAATATGTATAATTTAGTCTGGAGTAAACCTTACGTAAATGGATGGAATGACTATGCTTCAACTGAATACGTTCAATAAGAGCAACAATATGAAAGTATTACAGATAAACTAATAAAATCTCTTACCAAGTGTGTAACTAGTCGATGTGAATTTAAGACGAGATTTTCTTACCTAGATATGATGAGAATAATACCTCATACTATCTGAGCTCCTTAACATCTCAGAGTGAAGAAAAGATAAAGGTTGATTTCATGAATGAGGATACATTTAATGAAGGTTAGGAGGTAACTGTTGCTTTGAATTATATGATGGATAATTTTCTTTAAGAATCAAACATGAGGCATCAAGAAATAGAGACTCATATACAAAATATGGTGAATTGGACTGACCAGTTGGCAAAGATATTATCTCCAGATATGCAAAGGAGTTTGCCTAGGTTTACCAAAACAGATCTTTAAGTATATGGAATGTCAATCACCCTTAGGAGTGGAAACGAGCTTCTAGAAGAAGAAGAAGAAAAAGAAGAAGAAGCCTATATCCAAGAAGAGGAAGTAGAGAAGTGGCAGGAGGTAATTGAAGAAGATGAGCCAAAAACCTTTTTCCAGAAAGAAGAAAAAGAAGAATGGACAAAGGTTACTGAAAAAGACCTGGCAGAGGACCAAATAAGGAAACTAATAATGAGGCATTGGTAGTCACCGTAAGTATGAAGGGTTCCCACTTGCTTCAATACAAACTGCTTAAGTCACTCAATGATTCAGGGAGTTTTGTTATCCTTAATTTTATTAACAGCTTGTGTTTGATAAGGGCATTATTGCAGTTAGTTGCTTTTACTAACTTAATACATTATGTCCTTATGATTATCATACAACAGATGGCTTACCTACAGGATATTAAATTATCTTGTGGAGAAACAGGTGAAAGTAAGCCACTCATGGCAAACCCAGGATGATGATATTATGCAGGATATGTTGAGCTTATAATGTTAAACAAGCGCTATTAGTAGGCAACCTAAGAATTAGGATAGATTTTATTTTGTTATTTTATTTTCGTATGTCTTAGTTATTTTCGTTATTGTTATTGTTATTTTATTTTATTTTTTCCTTTTTCATTTATATTTTGCAAAGATGTAGTCTAATATTGGATGGATTAGAATCAAAAAATCACCTCACTCAGGAAAGCATGGCTTAACCTTCCCACTTATTCTATATACTTACACGTTGTACATTGAGGACAATGTACAACTTTAAGTGTAGGGAAGGGGTTAATGATTTTAATGATGTTCTTAAGCTTATTATAATCTTGGTTATTAAATTTTATAAACTAATATCTTGTCTTAATTGAAATTTGTGCATCAATATTGTATTTCATCATTGAATATTGATTTGAATTAGTATGTAAAAAGATGACAGTTAGAATAAAATTGTTTTTATAAATCATATTTTTTAATAATCATTGAGATAATCAAGTTGAATGAAATTTCATACTAGTTACACATATAAACCTCTCTTTTTGTGAGCTTTTAAGTCTAAGAACAAAATTTTTGAAACTTTTAAAACTCTTTCATTTCTTTTATATGTGTTATAATGCATAGTTGAATTATTATAGAACTTGCTCTTGTTATACATATTGAGACCACATTTGCTAAATTAGAAGCATTAAAATGATGAAGGAACTTAGATTCAACAACTTGTTTGAGCCTATTTCTTTTATTATTTCCTTAATTATAATTTATCTTTAGGAATAACCAATTTTGAGCCTTAGCCTTTTACATTGTTTAAACCCACATAGTAACGTTTATCTTATTTTTCTTTAAAGCCTTTTTATTGTTTTGAACCCTGAAGGTTATTTACATTACTTGAATTTTTTAAACTTGAAATTTTGGATAGGCCCAATGTTTTTCTTAATTATGGTACAAGATGAAAGCTCGTTGTTTATATTCTGATTGAAAAAAGTATAAAATAAGAAAAGAAGTAAAGTGTATAATACCAATAGATTTATAATGTAATGCCTCAACATATATCCTGGAAGTATTATAGCATGTATAAGGTGTAATAAGAAGTGAACATAATGAATGAATTAAATGCATCTAGGTATAGGAAGATACATAATGGTATTTAATGTAAAAGACATGGGTAAATGGGTAATTTGTTCGTTTCGGCATGGATATCATATTTAGATGTGAAATACGTATGGGAATTTTTTGATAGGTTTGCTTAGATTATGAGCGTGATGTGAGGGGAATTGATAAAATAAGTATTCCATAAGCAAATGGGATGTTTTTGGTTAAATTGGATGTATTTTTTTATTGCTTTTGCATGATAAGACTGAAGTTGGTTGATTTGGGATGCGTATCTCGCTGAATGGATAGGTTCCACTGAACAAACTTTTGTAATTTGGCCATATCTTGGCCTTTAGGCCTCCAAATTGGATAAATCCAATTTGAGATTAAACTAGAGACATAAATATAAAACTTTCATGAAGAAACAGAAATATGATTCTACCTCTAAGAGTTTTGAATTCTGGTTTGAAGTTGAGTTCTAAATGCTATCCTTTTTTGAACAGTCTATAGTTTTTAGGGTATAACTCCCGATATAATTAACCAAATTGCATGAAATTTATGCCATAAGAAAATTAAGACATAGGGGAATGAAATTAATTGATAAGATCGTAGGCCAAAGTGGGAATTAATGGAAGAAAAAGGATCAATGTGTTGGAAATCCAACCGTGACCAAATCACGGGCGCAACAGAAAAACAAAATTTTACAGATTCTAAGCGGATCCCGATAATTGATTAACATGAATAAACCATGTATACGAATTAATGGGAGACCCAATAGGAACTTGTCCTAGAGAAACTTTAATAAGATGGAAATATGCCTAGGAATGACTAGAATCAAACACACATGGAAGCACGAGAAACAAAATTGAAAAGATAGAAATAAAACACAAAGAGAAAAGGAGTTAGAAGAATGTTGGTCAATGGAAAGAACCCTAAGAGAACCTGTCTTTTAGAACTCTAACCTTAGGATGCCACAAAGGAAGACCACTCCTTCGATAAGTCAAGTATTCTCAAAGAATACAAAGAAAGAAAAAATGCTCTTAATAATACTCAATATTATTTCTCAATAAAAAATTCCATTTCAAAGTACATAAAAGGTGCCTATTTATAGGAAAACTTCCTAACTTAATTTCCTAAAGAAGAAACTAAATAAAAGGAAACAAATCAATCCCCAATAAGGAAACAAGATAAACTTAGAAAGGTGTTAACTAGATGGCCTTATTTCAAGGAAAACAAAAAGGAAACTAATTAAAACATGATCTGAACATATTACACCTTATAGGTCTCATCCTTCTCCTTATTTTTAAGTAGCACGTGATTGTCACATGGTATTTTAAGTGAGTTCTCCCAATTAGACTTCATGTGGGCCTTTGGACACTTCATGTTGGGCTTCAAGGAGTAAGATAATGCCTCTTGGACCTTTATGAGATGAAATATGACTCAACAACATAGGCTCTATCTATTGAAGGTCTTGGATTAAACAATTCATTGCTTGCTTCATTACTTTGGCCCTAGCTTTTGTCATTGGGCCTCCAACATCTTGTAATGGATCTTAAGGAATATTAGACTTAAATGTTGGGCCTTTGATATAGGAATTTCGTTCATCCCCTTTCCTTGCACATTCAGACTTCAAATCTAATCCAATTTCAGCTCCTAAACCTCCTTTGCTCATGTCCATGCAAGTTATATGCTAGGCTTCCTTGAGGTGGATCACACTATGTATGCTTCTCTTCTTGTCTTTTACATACCCATGGTTCTCTATCACGAATTTTAAAAATTGTACCGTATTTGTGTTCCTGTTGAAATCGTTTGAAAGTCTCCCAGATTTGTCAACCATGAGTTGTTTACTTGTCCAACCTCTGATGGTATCCACAGAACTTCTTCTCAACACTTTGAGAGGAAGAATGTAAGAGTATTAGCTCCTTTTTCTTGTCTTCCTATTAATATAAAAATCATTAGGATGGTTTTGTAATTTTATTAAAATTAAATTCCTTAATTATAATTAAAATCATACTCCAATTATAAAGTTTGAGAAAATTTAGGGATCAAATATAAGATATTTAATTTTTTTAACCTTTTAATTTATCTTTAATTCTGTAATTAAACAATTTATAATCATATGTCAAATTGACGTTTAGCAACATATCATAACTACCCAAATATCAAGAATGTCATAGTAGTTTGACTTAACCTGTCCATGCATGGTTATGATGTATAATTTAATCTTTTCGTCATCCAATGTTCCAATTGGACACAGTATGGATACAATGTCTACTTTTTTATCTAATCATGTTCGTTCTTGCTAATTAGTAATTGATTTATAATTGATGTTTGAAAATGCCTTTTTCAAATGTCAATTCACTCTGGCCAGAGAATTCCATGAATTACTACTAATCAAGAACAGTAGAACATTCTCTTTAATTACTTTAAAGTGACGAATCCTTTATTAACTTAATCAACTATCTCCATATGGTTCATATTGCAACCAAATACTACCAACTGAATTATGTAATTAATGTATTTTGATATTACTTGTGAATTATAATTACTGTGTTTTGATATTACTTATGAATTATCCTAGGATAATTCATAATAATTACCGCACAAGATAATCATTATGAGAAAATCCATAGACACATAAGTAATATTCCAATTGAGATTCTTATAGTTAGGTCAATTCAGAGACTTATTCTCTAATAATCACCCACATATTAGTTTAAATATCTTCATACTTTAATTTATGAGATCAGTTACTTTCTTTATAAGAAAGAAACATAATGTTTGCTAGTTTTACTATTTCAACAATATCCTGTCTTGATGAAACTACAACTAGGAATATTTAGGAATAATAAGTAAATGCAAATTGAATCTCACAATTATAATCTAATCATAATTTCAATTACACATTAATTATTCCAGGAATTTTATCTTTAGTATTAAAACATCAAACGTAATTAATACATAAAGATAAAGAATGCCTTTATTAATTATTTTGTCACTAAACTACAACCAATCGATTAGCTATAGGGAATCAACTAACAAAATGTGCAATTTTCCTAAAGTCAACTTATGGACCAATTAGATTAAAGCATGTGCGACTAATAATAATAAAGCATGTGTGTCCAATAGAATTGTAACACATGGTCTAATATAATGGTAACACATGGTCCAATAGAATTATAATACCTGGTCCAATATAATTATAGCACGTGGTCCAATAAGATTGTAACACATGGTTCAATATGATTATGACATATGGTCCAATGGGATTGAAACATCTATCTAAGACAAGAAAATTCATGAAAAGGCATATAGAGATGGGAGATAGGCTATACTTTGAGGGCTTAACTTCAGATTTTTCTCCTATCCATTTCACCCTGTTCATCCCATCATTTTTCATTTGGTGATTTAAGCAAAGCCAAAGAGGAAGGGAAGGAAAAGCATTAGAAGAACTACTTTGTCAATTTTGAGATTTGGGACTACACTTAGTTTAATTCTTCTTTGTGTGTCTATTTGAATGGTTATAGAGATTCATTTGGATATGGGATGGTTTCTAGGATGATTATCGGTGTTATTTTGGTGTTACTTTGCATGAACTTGGTTGTATATGACAAGCGAGTATTGTGTAGTGGAATTTTGTCTAGGTTGAGTCAGTCGTATTGTTTGAGTCATAACTCAACCTACAAACCTCTAAATTGTGTGATTTTAGTTGCATATAAAACCTAAGACAGACTTTGACTTAATTTTAGCTTTATGACCTTCAAAATTGAGATTGAAAAAGTTGACCTAATGCTACCCCTATTTTGGAGTAGTTTGTAATTTTTTTATCTATATCTTATGATTTAGAAGTCTGAACGGTCTGATTATTAGTGCTATAGAAACTATAGACATAGAGGAAAAAGTTTCTAGAAGACCTTGAAACCCATATGTATATTAAAGAACTAGTGGTATGAATGGAAAGAGTGTTTGTCATGATAGTGACATTGTTTTCATTTCTTATTTTTACCGCATCTTATCTATATCTTTATGAATGTGTATGAAACTTTTCAAACACCTAGAAATAAATGAAATAGGACTTACCACATGTGAATTTGGGAGACTGAGCATTGTAATATAATATTAAGCATATTGCATTTCAAAGAAATTTTACATATACATAAATTATTTGTATGCATATTCATTACTTATATATGTATAAGATGATTATGCAAGTGTGATTTTGATACCCTTCTAATGGTGGTAAGCCATGACTTGCATGTATTAACAAAAGTATAGAATTTTTGACTTGAAATGTATATCACATGATTTGTTAATATATGAATTGTGAAATCTACAAATGGTTAAAGTAAATGTTATAATGCTTGCTCTATTGTCTTGGTCGTGGATAAATAGGGATGCTTATAGGGCTAAAGTGCAGCTACCACAGTTGACACCACCAGTGTCCACAGTTCTATACCTTTGAATATCCATAGTTTGATCCCTTAGGGTATCCACAGTTTGATACCTTCAGGTATCCACAGTTCGATACCTTTGAGTATCCATAGTTTGATATCTTCAGATATCCACATCACTCATTATCCACACCACTAAAAATGTGCAAGCTTAACACAGAAAGGAAATTAACAGTCATAAATAAGAAATACAGCAAGACAACATGAATAATTGGTATTGATGAGCATTTGTATTGATCGTAATATTGAATTGTAATTATGTGCAATTATATTGATAATTTGTATCAATGATAATTTGTATCAATGAGCATTGAATATCAAAAATTGGATTATAAATGTGCATTTTCGTTATATGGATAATATGTTGAAGCATGTTTGCATTATGTACTTTGCTTAAGTATGCCATCATTGTTTATATGAGCATTAAATTTCAACGTTTGGTTATAAGCTGTGATATTTCTTAATGTGTGTGCTTAGCAGGTGACTGTTATGAGTGGTCATCCAAACTAAGTGTTTTCCCCACTAAGCTTTCAAACTTATCACAAGTGTTAATTCATGTAGGTCCAGTCATAAGAGTGAGGTACAAAGAACATATGTAGGGACCAAGGCCAACAGCTAGGAGTAAAAGTACTTTTGGATATGTCTTTCGATTAAAGAATGGTTATATATGTAATAAAGGAAATTATATGTTTTCTTTTTTGATTATCATGTTAATGTAAAGATGTAATATTACTTTTTAATGATAATGTTAAATGATATGAAATTTTTTAATATGTACATGTGCAACATTAAATAGAATTGTATGCCCTGAATGTATGTATAGGAATTTTAGGTGATATATGTTTGGGTGGTTGTAGGTTTCCGTATAGGGGGTGTTACATACAATGAAAGGACATGTGTATTATGTGAACAAGTTTCATTGTTCTCTTTACTAAATTTCCTTCAAATCAACACTTTTTATTATCTCAATCATACTATACCTAAACCTCATTACAACCTTATTAAGTCCTTTTCATTTTTGTTTCTTGTTTATAGATGGAGATGTGATAATATTGCAAAACTATGATAAGAGTTCTACTATCATTGATTTAAGAGTTTTGATACCTTCCACTCGAAATAAATGAGTTCACTGAGTGAAATTTTGGTAAGGGTGTAAGGTTTATGTTTTTTATTTCAATGAGATTATTAATATTGACTTAGGAAGTTAATTTCGAACAACTTGAATCTATTTGTATGTTAATTTGATTAATATGACATGATGACTTGGAGTATGAATAGACAAGTTAAAATTAATGAAGGATTGATATTGTACGATTTATAGCATATATTTTAATTTGCTTAAGGACAAGCAAAAGCTTAAGTATCGGGATGTTTGATAGATGCATATTTGACTATATTTATACACCCATATTTGATGAATTTTGCTTGATATTTTGTAATTTTATTATATTTTTGGTATTTAATTCACTCTAAGTTCATTTATAGGTTATAATTGCCTTCATGGACCAAAAGGAGAGGAATTCGAGTGAAATTGTCGCATAAAATGAATATTTGAAGCAATTAGGAGATACACAATCATGTATGTGGTTGTACAAGTCTTTTAAAATGTGTGAAGTCACGATTTTAAGTGTTTTTCATGTATCTGACCATATATCTCCTAGAACCCTAAAATTTACTATAAAAAGACTTGAGTAGAGGTGTAACATCCCGTTTTCAGAGAACGGGTCGGACCAGAGAAACGGGTCCAGGTATGGTAAATTACCACACCTCATGCTCATGCAGTTGTGAATCGTGAGTTTTGTGCATATAAGGATTTAGTGTACATGCATTCATGACAATTATCCCGGTATAAGTGTGAATAAATAATTTTCGTGAAAAAATAGATTGTGAGTGATAAATTGAATTGGAGAGGTTTATAGTGATTCTCTAATTTTTAGAGAATTATGGAAATT
>JAOQML010053388.1:0-10238 GCA_027568935.1 Erythroxylum urbanii
AGGAAATTAAGGTGGGTGACATTTTTATAGTTGAGTCAATAAGCTATTAAAGTTTCTTTCAAATAAATGGAATTAAACGATTTCCAACTACCTTGAAAATATGCATTTATTGTTCTTTTAAATGGTTTGAGAATGTGCCATATGTTTTTGTATATGAATTTTCTGAATAAATTTTGAGTGATATGGGAATGATTTCAAATTGCTCCATAATTGTTGTATTTGTGGCTCTTGGATGATTTGAGAAATGGTTATATGATTGGTAGGGGTTTTTGGTTAATGAAGTGTGAAATGATGATGGAATTGCATATGAAATAGTTCATGATCATGAAAAACAAGTTTTTTTTTCAAAATGTGCCATTTGGGCAATTGGTTTACAATTCATGAATTACATGTTATGTGGGTTCGATGTAATCCATTCAAAAATGTCACGTGCACGTTGACCAAGTTAAAGGCTTCTCCCGCCTACCTGCTAGTGACACGGAGCTCCTTTATGGACTCCCTCAAGTTCACGACTGTTGCCACCACTTCTGCCTGGAACATCTTAGGAATATCACTTCACCATTATATCGTTAACAAGCCCCTATCCTAAAATGACTAGGCAGCCTGCTTAACACCCTGCGGTGTCCCTCCAATTGATATTTGATCTAACTGGAAAGTTCCTATAAAGTTACTCCTATTGACCTTTTTCATTAGAAAGCTTTAACTCAACATTCATAAAAATAAACAGTGGAGTTTTTTCTAATCAGTTTATTAAAAATTTCAGCAACACAATGGCTACATTTTGACATCCTTAAAATTTTAAAATCTCTGTAAAAGTTTAAAACACTTCTATAATCACACCAATTTCTCAACTACAAATTTTGGGCTTCAAATCCACTTACAAGCAACCTCAAATAGTTACATCAAATGATTTTTAAAAGGCTAAAACATGTTCATGAATTTAATTTAAAAACATCCATATACATATGTTATTTACACAAATGTACATTCCAAATCATATTAAAAGATATGCAATAGTTCCTAAAAATATTAACAAAGCAAAAATGCCTACATAGCAGTACGTGATGAAGTTAACTACTTAAGAGGTGTAGCCCCTGAATGTGCACCTGGGAGATTTTATTTTGAAAACAAAAAGTAGATTGTGAGCTAAACGAGCTCAATGAGTGTTAACCTTTCTATGCAAACCATATTTAACAATTTAAACCTCCTTAAAACAAATTCATTTTCTAAAATCAAATTTCTCAAGTTATTTTTAAAGTAAATAGTGGTGGCATCATTTTTATCATAAACTTTCTTACACGATATAGCCCACGATTAACTTCTTTGCGATATTGTACCCTTATGTATAAAGTCACGGAGCTAGTTATGCATCACCTACCTGTAATTGGTTAACCACTAGTTATGGAGCTGATTCTACATCGCTTACCTACACTAGTTTAACTAGTGGTTATGGAGCTGATTCTGCATCGCTTACTCGCAACTGGTTAACCATTAGTTAAGGAGTTGGTTTTACATCCCTTACCCGTACTAGGTTAATCACTATACACGGATAATTATGGACTTGGTTCTATATCGATTACTTGTAATTGGTTAACCACTAGTTACAAAGTTGATTCTACATCGCTTACCCGAGGTTAACCGCTATAAACAGGTATAATAACATGCATCAAATTTATCAGTGTACCATAGGCTAAAAATCATTTCCTTTTTCTCAACCAATAACATAATTTCAATATAACTTCAAATCGTATGAAATTCAACTTTCAAATTGCAATTTATATATTGCTAAAACATACACTTATACTAGTTATATTCAGTTGTAAAGTTCCATTTACGTAAAACTCATAATCATATAATTTAAAAGCATACTTTTTTTTCAAAGAATTTATTCATATACAACAATTAAAATACACTCATAGTTTTGCAAACTTGTTGCCAAACACATTCACGCGTTCTGTACCTCTCTTTTACCTACACAAATTGCATTACGTTTAGCATTTATTTCCAATTTGGAAATAAGGCATTAAAACTATATTTTCGATTTAACCAAATTTGAGATTAGCATTTAATCGTAACACATACGCTAATTATATTTTTGTTTACTTCCATAAGCTAGCCTCTTATTCTCTGTTTCAAAGTCTAACTTCAAAAATTACTTAAATACCATCTTTTACCCATTCTAACTTATTAGTTTCTTCAAAACACTATCTCACCCAATTAATTCACCATAACCATAATTAAACTTCAACAACTCACACCAGCAATTACACTTCCTCTTAAGGCAAAATTGTCCTCACTACATATATATATATATATATCATCATCATCATCATTTCATTTTCTTTCCAATGTTTCAACACAATTCACCTAAGATCCATGCTAAACATCATCCAAGCACATCATAAACAATTTCAACTTCATCACTTTCCACATACACTTCATATACTTTTCCAAATAATAATATAGCACTTCATTTAATAATTCCAATGTCATAAATACACTTAATGACCATCCATAATCATATCCACATGGTCTTTACATTATAACCATACTTTTATACCAAAAACCCACAAAATTAATTCAATTCCAAATCAATTTGCATTTCTTTATTTCATTAGCATCAAAACCATGCTATGAACATCATGAAACATCAAAATAAAATTTTTGGATCAAATCACATTAAAATCCCTAGCCATGGCCGATCCTCTTTTTCTTGATTTCTTAATTTGCTTTCTAGTTTTCAACCTTTAAATGCTTCTAAGCTTATTATCTACTCCATGGCAAGACAAAAAACCCTATTGATCCAAAATACATCCATCCCACACTAAAACCCACAAAATTAGAAATTTAAACTAAGAAAACTTACACCTTTTTCTTTAATCTTTTGGGTAATTGGTAAGCAATTAGCCTTTATCAAGATCTCTACAAATCATGCTCCAATTCCATTAAAAATGGTTTCACTCTTCTGCTTCTTTCTTCTTGACCGAATGTCACTTTACTTCTCTCTTCTTTTCTTTTGTTTTTTTGTCTCTCACGTTTATCACCAAATGAAGCCAATTTGTCTTACATTTTGCTTTTTATACTCCCCATTAACGCTACACATGTCACTCTCTTATTGGTCCTCTTCTAATGACTTATCAATCCACTAACTTTTTGTAAAAAGACCAAATTGCCCTTAATGAATTTAATTCACTAACTAATTGAATTAAGTTTTGAAAATATTTCATAACTGTCTCATTATCAAACTGACCATGAAATACTCTAATTAAGGTTAATACTTGTTGATTGGATGCCTTAAAAAAATTTGAATTGGTTTAAAATCATTAATACCGTTATTTTCCAAAAAGGCCATTTTAGTCCTAAACTTTTGGAAATCCCAAAATCTATCCAATCGGACTTATTTTCAATTCGTTTCAATATCATTAAACTCTAATATTTATTCTGAATATTTTTCAACATTTTATGATTGGATCCCAAAAAACACTATTCACCCAGATTCAGTATTCATTCGAAAATAGTATTCACTAAAAATAAAAATTTATATTCAATAAAAGGAAAGGTTCGGGTTTTTACAGTTGTGGTGAGCAAGATGCAGATAGTTCCCTTCAAATACCATTCTCCACACAAAAATTATCAAACTCCTTAGGACAAAATTCACCACCTCGATCTGTGTAAAGTGTTTGAATTCGACACCCAATTTTAAAATGACCCATCCCAAAGTTTCCCTTCTGGAACTCAAGTGGAAACCTCTTAGTGACCCCACAGTAGCCCTTTAATTGATATCTAACTCAACTAAAGGGCTCCCGCAAAGCCAAGCCACTCAACTGTTAAAAACTTTTTATAGTTTAAAAGTTAAAAGTGCGAAAATGGTTTCCTCAATCATTTTACTAAAAATTTTAGTAGCATAACGATTGTATTTTGACATTTCCAAAATTTTCAAAAAGCAAGCATAACATAAATTAAAACACTTCTAATAGTTCATATTCATCTCAACTTCTGAAATGGGACCTCAGGTCTAAATCACAAGCAATCACAAAGCTATAATTCTCAATATTGGAAAAACTTTGTTGAGAATTTAAGCTCTCGTAGTTCATTAAGTAAAAGATATTTACAATCCCAAAAATATTTTTAAGATCACACTTTTGAACCATTTCCAAAATAATTTAAAGCATATCGTGTGCATAACAAAAATAACATAAGCACAATAGCACTCGACAATACAACTAATTTTGTGACAGAGTTCCAATTACTGCAGCACCTATACGCATACTTGGGGTGATTTATTTAAAAACATAAAACTAAAGGTCAACTAAACAAGCTCAGTCAGTTTTAATTAGTTTACTAAAAATTTAAACTTTTTATAACAATATAACTGAAATATTCCCATATGGTAGTAAAGCTCACGGTAAATTACTTGTCATAACAATTCATTAGTATATCAAAACAATTGGTACTCAAATAACATTTCGTAAAACACAATTTCAATTTTTCTTAAATACTATTTCAAAAGGCTTTTTTTAAATTAAACTCATCATATAAAAGTTTCCTTTTTCTATTTTCCTTTTTCCTTAACCAATAAACAGTGATGGCAATATGTTTTTTGAAAAAATTTTATACTGAAAATAAGCCAACCATTAGAAATGGTACCATACGGGGCCTCTTAAATTACTTAAAAATAAGTAGTGGCAACGTTTTTACTATCATCAATTTTCTTACTCAGCATAGCCCAACACTAGTTTCTTTACCATATGATACACTAGACATAAAGTCACGAACCTGGTTCTGCATCACTTAACCGTGACTAATTAACCACTGGTTACGGAGCTAGTTCTACATCACTTACCTATAATAGGTTAACCGTTATAAATCGGTAGTATTTAATCAAATTTTGGGGTTAGTATTTAATTTCATAACACATACTATAATCATATTTCTACTTACTTCCGTAAGCTAACCTATTGGTCTCCGTTTCTAAATCTAACTTCAAAAGTCACTTAAATACCATATTTTACCCATTCTAACTTACCAATTTCTTCAAAACGCAATCTCATTCAATTTAATTCACCATCACAATCATGCATGATAAGTCATAGTTATGACCCATATCTAGAATCCATACCTCCACTTTTTCCTTAATTTTCACATAGCAAATGTTCAAATTAGGTTTTGAAGTCTTCTAGAAATTTGTTCCCTATATCTCCAGTTTCCATATCATTAAAAATCATGCCATTTTAACTTCTAAATTATGAAACATGCACCAAATATCACAAGCTTCTTCAACACATGGATAATATCAAGTTACCATTTTCAATCCCAATTTCCAATGTCATTCATCTAGAATTAGGTCTACGTTTCTTCTAGAGATTTTTAATATATTTTTAAGTTTTATCTCCAATTCGGATAAAAAAATTTAGAGGTCTGTAGGCCAAATTATAGCCAAAACAATAGGACTGGTTTAAATTAACTTAATACAAAATTCCACTACACGTTCCTCACTTGTCATAATCAACCAATTCCATACGAAGAAATATCAAAGTAATACCAAGACACCATTGATCTTAAACACATTCATCTCACTGAAGAAAGCTCATAAAATTAGAAATTTAAGGTAGGAAACTTACCACTTTTTCCTCCAATCTTTTAGGTATTTGATGAATACTTCAAAATTCATCCAAATCACCATCAAATTCAATGACTACACTCTTCTTCCTCTCTCCTTGTCTGATTTTCACCCTTGGCTTCTCTTCTTTTCCCTTTCTTTTTTTGTTCCTTACATTACTCTCTCATCACTCTCACATTTATGTTAAAAGAATAAAGCAAAATGTTACTTTTATACTCATTTAATGGATTACATATGTCACCTTCCAATTTTTCATCACTAATGACTTATTACACACATGTCATTTTCTCATTGGTCATCTTTAATGACTCATCAATCCACGAATATCATGTAAAAAGACCAAATTGTACTTTAATACATTTAATTCACAAACTAACCGAATTAAATCCTGAAATTATTCCACAACTGTCTTGTCATCAAATTGACCATGAAATACTCTAATTAGGTATATTTATTGATTGGATACTAAAAAGGAATTGAATGGGCTTAGAATCCTCAATAGTCATTATTTTCTAAAAAGGGGATTTTTAAACCTAAGCTTTCGGAACTCCCAAAATTCATTTGATTGGAGTTATTTTCAATCCATTTTAGTCTCATTAGACGCAAATACCTATTTCGGGTATTTTTCAACTTTTTGAGGTTGAGTCCCCAAAATCACTATTCAAGTAAAATTACTATTCACTCAAAATCACTATTAGTCCATAAATACTTTTCATTAAAATCATCTGAATTCCATTCAAAAGTGTCACCTAAATCTTCAAAGTACATTTTAAGGCTTTTAAAGTTCGTTTGGACTCATTATGTAGCTTTTCAGAGTTTTCAAAAATTTTCCAACAAATTTTCAATCAAGCCTAGAATCATGTCTGTTCTATCCGTGATCTCTATATAATCTCAATAATACATTTAAACACTTAAATTACTTCAGCACGCCATAAATAAAGCATACTTAGTCGTACGTCGTAACACTACCATAATAACTAAATGTTAACTATAGCAATGGAAAGTCTAGGTCAATCCTACAGAGATTAGATCCAAATACTTTCCTAAATGATCTATATAAGTAGAAAGGGGGTTTTGGTTTGATCCAAATTAAAAAACAAAGTAAAATTGAATATATAAAAACAACTCATATTTAACAGTAACAAAATGATAAAATTGATGAATGGTTGAAATCGAGTTCTTTGGTTTAATCTCAGCCTAAGCACAATTTCACGTATGTCATTCAATTATCATCTTCACACCTCTCTTAAGACTATTGGTTGTGAATTAACGATAAGCTCTGTGAATCTCAATTTTTCCTTAGGTTGTAATTAATAAAGAAGAGCTCGTTAAATAACCCTAACTATTGAGAAACCTAAAACAAACTCTCTAAGTTTATCTGGACAGTCGCATGACTAATCTAAGCAATAATCACACAAGCTCAGACTACTTAGTTTTTATGTTATCCCTATCGATTTAATACCGTTAGTTGCCACTTATAAACTTCAACATGACTATTATGTATCGAATTCAAGTTCTAGCTAAGGGGTTCTCATGAAAATTGATTCAATAGAGCATTAAAATCATTCTAATACAATACCTAACCAATTCATACAAGATAACGTAAAAAATCCAAAAAGAGGGAAGGAAAACAATACATAACAATGATATGGTTAATGTGCTCAGTGACCTCGATTGCACCTCTGAATTGGTATCGAGAAAGTTAGCCTTCCATCTCCATCTTTAAGCTCTCACCATTGCTCATCCTATCCATCGCCATTATCAGTGTTGAAGAATGAAAAGAAACTAAAGAGAAATGAGAGAAATATGTTTTCGGTTGGGTTTGTCCCAAATGTCCCTTTCTGCCATCACTACGCTTTCCTTATGTAGTAGAAATTAGGATTAAACTAAGGGACACCTAGCTTTCTCATATCCGTGAGTTAATTCTCAAGGATGTGAGAACACCTCACAGGTGTGACTAAACATGTCACACCTATAAGTAGCTTCTCACGGATGTTAGAGACTTCTCACAGTCGTGAGAAGCTTCCCAAACAACCAGCATTTGTTTTATTCTTCATTCTTGTCCAGCTGCAGTCGTGAGTATACTTCACCCTCTCACACTTTCATTCCAGCTTTCCACTCTTTGTTCTTCCAAGTGCAGCCGTATTAAATTCACGTTCTCATGCTTTATGTACTTTAAGTGCATCTATCCACTTACCATTGCTTTATGCCTTAAATCACTATCTTGCATAGGCGTGAGGAATAACCCATGCCTATGCATTTGGTTGCATAGCTATGAAACACACACTCACGGTTGTGCAACTTTTCCAATAAGGTTTTAATGCTTCATTCTTCATTTCTTTTCATTTTCTTGTCTTCTTCTTTGTATTTCCAGCATATGTCTCATCTTTATTAGCATTTAATTGTCTTCTTTTGCCTTTAATCTTCTTCTTCTTGCTCCAAGAAGACAAAGGATTGTGAATCTTCAAAAAACGACTCAAATGTAGTGCTTTCGACTCACTTTAGCTCTTTTGCTTCCAAAATGTACCTAAAATCAAAATATGGGCTAAAGTAAGTATCCTAAGCATTTCTAAGGCATTAATCACTAAGTGTAGTATATCAAATGGATCAAAAGTTAAACACATATGAAGTTTCCTCACACTTAGCTTTTGACCATCCTCGAACAAATCGTCAAAATCAAAATCATAAACTAAAACTTTTACCCATTTTCCATATTTTTTAAGAATAGATAACCATAAGTAAAGATGAATGACTTTCAAAACCTATAGCAATAACTCAACATTCAAAGCTTCTACTCATGATCAATCAACATTCATCACCCTTACAAACTGAGTAATCTAGAGGTAGACTTGGACAAAAGGTGTTTAAACAAGATATTTCTATGGGTACACTCAAACATCGTTCATAATCATAACAATCCATAACTTTACATATCATTTCATTTCTCCACCACTAAAATTCACATGCACAATCATGAATCAAAGGATTTTTCTGGGGTTGTAATGTGGGTAAGAGTAAGGTGAGATGTATTTTGGGTGATCTAGCATAAAAGCCATCAAGTTAGTGAAGAAAAAGTAACACTCAACAAGATATCAAGTGTACAAATTAACATTCATTCAAAACTGGATACTATCAGCCACGAAGATATGGTTCATAACTTAATTAAGCTCTCAGACCATAAGCCACGTGATCATGACACAAAAAAAGTTTGATCTATCCAAAACAACATTCGCCTCATATGTAATATATTCAGACACGCAATGAATACAACTTACAGAAGATAAATTATTAATTATCAACTTTTCACAACAATTGTATTTCCTCCTGGATAATTTTATTCAAACTCACTTTTGTCTTTTTCTTTTTTTACTTTTCTTTTCTTTCTTTTTCTTTTTTTACAAATATAACAGTGATAGAAGCTACATCAACATGGGATTCATAACATGGCATATTAACAAACATATGCATACCCCCACACTTAGGCTTTTGTACAATCACATTCATCAAGAATCAACAAATGCTCCACTAGCTTTAGTTGGGTGCATGTAATGTAGTTTATACAAAAGAAAAGGCTAATAAAGCTCAAAGGGGTTAGC
Organism: Erythroxylum urbanii; assembly: GCA_027568935.1. Taxonomy (NCBI): domain Eukaryota; kingdom Viridiplantae; phylum Streptophyta; class Magnoliopsida; order Malpighiales; family Erythroxylaceae; genus Erythroxylum; species Erythroxylum urbanii. The sequence continues at coordinate 9,217 of JAOQML010053388.1, forward strand.
AATGGAAAATTTGAAGTAAATCACACGTTAGTAAAATCTTTAAGTTCAAGAAACTAGATACACAAGAAGGGGGGTTGAATGGTGTATCTTCCTTTTTAATATAAAATCTACAAAAAGAAAACTTTTCTTTCTTATTAGAAGATTATCACAACTTATTATGTAGATAAATCGTAAATTACTTCTCTAAAAGTTTCAACAACGTAAACTAAAGTAAAGAGTAGAGAATAGACAATGCGATTTTTATATTGGTTCACCCTAAACCGTGGGCTACGTCAAGTCCTCAGAGTTCATCTGAGTGTTCCATTATTCTTCAAACGATTACAAGTATTCTTTTCCTTTTAGAGTCTCTTCAGGTCTCTTACAAAGTATTCTTTGACTATCTTAGCCTCTTCGAGCTATCGTCCTTTCCTTTCTTTCACTAGAAAAAGTTTGTGAGCTTTAGTTACAGTAATGTGAGCTCTATTCTAAATAAGCACAGTATGACTTTTCTCTCAGATTATCTAGCTTTTCTAATTGTCTCAGTATTTTTGTCTCTGATCATTCTCTCTTTTACATCTTCGACTACGACTAATATTTATAGTCTTCGTCTCTAACTACTTCTTTGTTCTTGATAACGGATTCTTGATTCTTGATAACGGCTTTTAGATAACTGCTCCTTTAGTTGAGTTCTGTAACTAACTCTAACTAAATAATTGTCTGACATGCTAGTGTATCTGCATGGTATCGTTTATGTCTTCTTTGCTTCTATTTTGCCTTTGCGTTTGCGTCTGTGTCTGCGTCTACGTTTGCGTCTGCATAGTCTTTGCGTCTGTATCTATGTCTGCGTCTACATTTGCATCTGTATAGTCTTTGCGTCTATATCTGCGTTTGTGTCTATATTTGCGTCTGCGTCTATATCTGCGTCTGCGTCTGCATCTATATTTGCGTCTGCGTCTGCATGCTTATCACTGTTGTCAAAGACGTTCTTTTGTTTCTAACATTACTATTATTTGATTGTCATCAAAATTAGTCATCGTAAAGTC
>JAOQML010053398.1:0-24649 GCA_027568935.1 Erythroxylum urbanii
GGCCCCACGATGGGCGGCCCGTGGTCGGCCTGCGGCCAAGCGGGCCAAGGGCTGGCCGGGCCAAACCCGGCCCGTCCATATATTTTTTAATGTTTAAAAACACAAAACGACGCCGTTTTGTCAGGCCGCGGGCCGGGCCGGGCCAGCCAGTGGCCCGCCAAACCGGGGCCAAAAACGGGCCTGGTCGGGTCGGGTCGGGCCGGGCCTGGTCGGGCCGGGCCGGGCCGGCCGGGCAGAAATTGACATCCCTAGTAATATGACAAAATAGCAAACTTCATCCTAGATCATGTTCTTGATCATCTTAATATAATTAGTGATTAGAAAGGTGTAATTCCCTGCTAAATTGGTAAATTTAATTAAAATCATGACTTTTAACTTAAGTAATCTTTAAATTCTTGTAAACCTAAAAAAAAATTGGCATACTATGATACAAATAAAGGATCCCTCGTAAAAAGATCCTTATAGTTTTTATAAGTCTTTTAATCTTTTGTAGTTAACCTAAATTTGTAAATAAGTAGTACTTATCTCTTACGGATTTAGCCTCAGCCTTTTTTCCTACCTAGCTTGATTTAATAGTTATGATGATGATGATGATGATGATGATGAATATGATGATAATAATAATAATAATAATAATTTATTTTTATTATATTTCTATTATTATATTATTATTATTTTTCTTCCTGTCATTTGGAAACAACCTCTCTAGTAATTAAGTGTAAAGTTGCATATTACTGAACCTTCCCAGACTCCAAGTTTCAACAGAATTTGTACTGAGTTGTTGTTGTTGTTGTTAAACCTAGAAAAAATATCATATTTAATTTATTTATGAATTATGTAGATTCAATCATCTATTTATAAAGAGTTTAAGAAATTTATCACTATAAAAGATTTTGAGTAAAGAATTTTTAAATATTCTTTGTAAAGTATTTTGAGAATTTTTTTGAGTTCCTTTTTTATTATTTATTATAAATAGTTCAATAAAAATGTTAACTTCATCATCTTCCTTTCATCTATTTCTTTTGATTGAGTTCAAGAGAAACACCTAAATATGAGTGAATATGACATAAGATTTGCAAAACTCAAAAGAAGTGTTATTTGACAATTAGACTTATTGAGTTGTATATATGTTATCAGGAAGAGTGTGTATAGGTTGATTCCTATGTAGGGTGCATTGGATGTTTTAGTAAGTGATAAAATAGGAAGTTATTTATTGTGTTTCCTATTATAGGTTGTAGTATAAAGTATTTATTTGTGTATGTATTTTTGTCAAATTAAGAAAAATAAAAAGGTTCTTCTTTGATTTTTACATGGTATCAAAGCTAAGGTTTTTGGATTTCTCCAAAATTTTCTGATTTTTTCCGATCAATTTCTATCAAAGTTTAGATTGCATTACTTTGGTGTTAGATCAAAAATCTAACATCACCAGTCTGTTCCTCTCTCACTTGTCGATAAAACCCCATAATCTCACCATTGATTGCTGCTCCATTTGCCTTAATGTGCCCCACATTGATTTGGTGGTTTAGTTTTCCAATCTCCACTTCCAATGCATATCTCATCTCACCGTCACCACTAATCTGCTCAGACAACGTCGATCAATCATTTTCCATCACCATCAACTGGCTTCATCCTCGAAAAAACCATTGGAAGTTTCCAAAAAGCCACTCTCTTATTGATCTTTCTCTTCGACGAGCGTTACTTGACACCGCTGACACCAACAAACTCATAATCAACTGGGGCTTTCCATTCCTGGTTACAATTCAATCTTCCCTAAAGCTACCAAAACTCGGTTTTACTTTGGCTCCTCCCTGGTTGATTCATTCAAACTTAGTTCATAATGGCTCCTAGAGACTACAGTTCTCAACTAGGTGCTCTTCCCTTTATTTCTCTTACCTTAATTACGACAGAAAAATTAGTAGGTAATTCTAATTATATCTCCTAAACTGCCTCTGTTGAATTGTGGTCTATGGGTCAAGGCCTAACAGATCACTTAACTACTAAGGTTGAGGATAATGAAACAAATAAATCTACTTGGGTACAAATTGATGCATTATTATGTAGAATGTTATGGCAAACAATTGATACTCAACTTCACCCTTTTATAAAGCATACAGAACCTGTGTTGAGATATGGAGTTAAACAAAGTTACTTTATGAAGAAAACAATTCTATATTAAATTAAGATATTTGTACATAGGATTTCTATAGTATATATAAAAGAGACCTAGGAATAATTAAAGGATATTCTTAGTTATCAAATCTCCCAGTTATAAGGAGAGATCTCTCAATTATAGGAAGGGATCACTACAGATATTAATTTGTAAATATATACACTGAAATAACTCTAGTCAACACTCCCTCTTAAGTTGGTTCATAGATATCACACACTCCCAACTTGTAAACAAAATTGTGAAACTGCTTGTTGTAGCGTCCTTTGGTGAAGACATCTGCCAGTTGTTCATTAGACCCCAAATAGGATAAGTGTAAAGAGTCATTCACAAGTTTCTCCTTTACGAAGTATCGGTCAATTTCTATGTGTTTTGTTCTATCATGCTGAACAGGATTGTGAACTATGCTATTGGCAGTTTTGTTATCACAGTAAAGGAATAAACTTCCTCCATCCATCAGTTGTAATTCATTCATCAGCTTTCTTACTTATAAGACTTTGTACACACCTTATGCCATAACCCTATATTCTGATTCCGCACTAGATCTAGCAACTACATTTTGTTTCTTGCTTCTCTAAGTCATTAGATTTCCTCTTATGAGTGTATAGTAACTAGTGGTTGATCTCCTATCATCTAAAGATCTAGCCCAATCAACATCTATAAATGCTTTTATCTTAAGGTGGCCATTGTTAGTGAGCAGAAGGCCTTTTTTGGAATACAAATTATAAGTGTGATTCTCATGGATCATACACATACTGACTCACTATGCTAACTGCATATGCTATGTCTGGCTAGTGTGAGAGAGATAGATGAGTCTCCTAACTAATCTTTAATATCTACCCATATCTACTGATATACCTGTTCCGCTTGAAGTTTATGGTTGCTCTCAATAGGAGTCTCAATTGGATTGCAACCCATCATACTGGTTTCTTCTAACAAGTCTAGGACATATTTTTTATAGGAGATAAAGATTCCTTTTCCTGATCTAACGACTTCAACTCCCATGAAGTATTGTAACTTCCCTAGATCCTTAATTTCAAATTCATGAGCAAAAAGTTTCTTCAGCCTAACCATCTTTTCTATATCATTTTTCGTTACCACAGTGTCATCAACATAGACAATGAGAAGCGTGATCTTGCCTTGGGAATGCTTGATAAATAGGATATGATCCGCATTACTATAGTGATAACCAAAGGAAATCATGGCCTGACTGAATTTTTGAAACCATGCTCTAGGTGATTGCTTTAGCCCGTATAAGGAGTTTTTCAGCTTACAAACCTTCCCTTGTGTCTTCTCCTCTTCAAAGCTTGGAGGAATCTCTATATACACCTCCTCCTCCAGATCCCCATGAAAGAAACCATTTTTAACATCAAACTACTATAAGTCCCAATCTAAGTTAACTACACAAGAGATTAGAATTCTGATTGTATTCATCTTAGCAATAGGAGCAAAGGTTTCCTGATAGTCACTTCCATAAGTTTGAGTAAAGCCTTTAACCACCAATCTCACCTTGTATCTTTCAATAGATCCATTTGGCTTATGTTTTATTGTGAATACCCATTTACAGCCAACTTTTTTTTCCTTCTAGAGTAGTGACGAGTTCCTAAGTCTTTTTTTTGCCAGGGCCTTCATTTCCTCAACTATAGCTTCTTTCCAATGGGCATTTTCCATTACTTCTCTCCAATCCTGTGGAATGGACATAGAGGAAACAAACAAGACAAAGGCTTTATAGGGAGGAGATAGTGAGTCATAAGAAACAAAGTTAGAAATTGGGTACTTAGTGTATGTTCTAACACCGTTTGAAGAGCAATAGGCTTATCTAAATCATCAGATAGATCACATTCTAACTCACCAGTGTTTTCGGAGGAAGAGGATGGCATATACTGCATGATGGCTTTTTCAGTCTTGTCTTATCTTGAGTATGTTTGCAAATTTGGTTTATCTAAGCGCCAACTTCAATCCTCCTGAATCACACTAGTTTTCTCCCCTTGAATTGTTCTCACCCCCCAGATTACATTATCAACCAACACCTCTTCACTCTCATTCTCCCCCCGAAGAGGAGTTTGTTGTATGGTGAAATAGGGCTCACACTCTAAAAAAGTGACTTCCACACTTACAAATTATTTCTTAGACAGAGGGTGATAACACTTAATTCTTTTTGTGTGGGGAGTATCCATCAAACACACACTTCAAATCTCTAGGCTCCAACTTGCCTATATTCCGAGCATAAACAAAGTAAATACACCCAAATATTCTTGGTAGTATAATATATGAATTTTTATCTTGCAAAATTTCTACAGGGCTTTTAAAGTCTAGAATCTGAAATGGCATTTTATTGATAAGATAGATAGCTAAAAGGACGACATTACCTCAATATCCCATTGGAATATTCATGGTGAATATGAGTGATTGAGCTACCTCTAGAATATGTCCGATCTTCCTTTTCACAACTCTATACTATTCACTAATATAGGCACAACTGATTTGATGTATTATTCTATAAGAATCTAGATAAGCACGAAATTTTCCATCCATATACTCCGTTCCATTATCAAATCTCAGGATTTTAACTTTAGCATCATGTCGGGTACAAATGCACGAAAACACTTCACTCTTGGCTTTCATTAAATAAACCTAAGTTATTCTTGTACACCAATCAAATAAGTTCACAAACCATCTATGGCCAAAAAGAAAGGGATTTTGAGTAGGAACCCCCGATGTATTGCCATAAAAGGAACATAATTTTTATTATTAAATAAATGATAAGAACTTCTCGTGTGTTTGGAAAGTTCACATGCTTTACAAAATAAAGAATTAAAAGAAGTTGTTTTAAACAAACTTAGACATAATTTTTCTAGAGCAAAAAACGAGGGATATCCTAACTGCCTATGCCAATGTAAAATTTCCTTATTAATCACATCATTCCCAATAGACGCTTGATGAGAAACTGTCATGGGATTTTTTTCCAAGACATATAAGTCATCCCGCAGTCTACCAGTTCCAATCCTCTACCCTGTGTGGAGGCTCTGAAGAACACAATAGTTAGGAAAAAATTCGATTTTGCAATTAAGATCCTTAGTGATAGAACTGATAGAGAGAAGATTAATAGGAAAACAAGTTACGTGAAGTACTAATGATAAAGTGATATTAGGAGTACAGTTAACAAAAGTTGTACTAGATATGAAGGTAAAAGACCCATCTGCTATTCTAACGTTATCCCTTTTTTTTCATGAGAATATGTTAAAAAATTGTTTTGAGAGTCTGTCATATGTTTGTTAGCTCCATAGTCTATAATCTAAGGATTATCTTTAGGATTTAAGTACATAATACCTGATTTTGCAATATTTGATTTACCAAATGTGGAAGAAGAGTCCAATTTTGAGACAAGATGTCTCAAGTTCTAAAATTCCTCATTGGATAAAACTCTAGTTAACGGTGCTTCAAGTACTTCATTCCTTTCGGTCAAGTGAGCATGACATCTTACTATTGAGCCGTGGCATTTTCCACGACTCTGAATTTGTCCCCCATTCAGTTTCCAGCAAGTTTCTTTGGTATGTAGTTGCTTTCCATAATAATCACAATGCAAGTGATCCTTATCACATTTTGGCTTCTCAATAAAACTAGCCACTAACCTTGCTTTCTCAATAATAGCTATATGTAGCATAACATTTCTTTCTTCTTGTTGAACGAGAGAATGTGCAAGATGTACTAAAGGGAAAGGCTCTTTTCTAAGTATAATACCTCGTATATAATCATATTCTAGGTTAAGACTTGTTAAAAATTCAAATAATCAATCCTCCTCTTATCAAATACTCAATCCTCCTTTATCATTTTTTAGAATTTAGTATAATCTTTTAAGCATTCTGCTTGAAAAGCCTGATGATAATTTAGTTTCTGCCACAATCCACATAGCTCCGTAAAGTACTATCATACAGTCATATCTCCCTACTTCGTGTTATGCAGTTTATTACGAATATAAAAAATTTGTGCTTTATTACCTATTTAAAAGTACTTCAGAGAAGCAGCTTGCTATATCTTTGTTGTTGTGCCGAGTAGTAGATACGTTCGAGCAATCTTTGGTTGCATTGAATTGATAAGTCATAACATCACGAGGGAATTCTAGAACTCCCAATGATTATAATCAGGATTATTGACATCAAGTCTTTGACTATCGCTGCTAATGTAACCATGTAAGCCTCTAGCTTTGATGAACAACAAACAAGATCTTGACCAAGCAAGATAATTGGTTCCATCAAGTTTTACGGGACTGATTTGAAGTGAAGGATTATCAGAACTTAAAAGGGTTACTTGTTTCCCATTCATCTTCTTTAGAAACACTCAAACAATGAAAAATATACCAACAGACAGTATTTTGAAACAACTAGGGACTTCTGGCATATTTTTCGACAGGCTACTGAAGATCAGACACCTCAGGGAGGATGAATAGGAGCAGACGACATTGGTTGTCCAAGACCCGAGATGAAAAGATAACCAGAGGGTGGTGCGTGGACTTCACACTCATCAAAACCTGACAGTCTATAGTGACACGTGGCAAAACCTGACTACATTATTGATGTTGGATCTGTCGCATGTAGGGTCACCGGTCAATTTTAAAACAAGTTGGGTGGGTAATGAGAAGAAAAACATGTTGTTTTGGGCGAGTACAAACTCAATCATTCATTGTTTTGAACAAAGAGGAACAACCAAAGGAAAAAACTTGCAAGAAGAAGAACAAACCCTTAAACCAGATAGGGCTCTAATACCATGATGAAAACAATGAAGAAAACAATTTTATATTGAATTGACCTATTTGTACATAGGATTTGTATAGTATATATACAAGAGGCTTAGGAATAATTAAGGGATATTCTTAGCTATCAAATCTCCCAATTACAGGGAGAGATCTCTCAATTGTAGGAAGAGATTGCTATATATATTAATTCCTAAATATATACACTGAAATAACTCTAGTCAACACTTTATACTAATGACATTTAGAGATTGTATTCTAGTGTCAAACTTGGTTAATCTCAAATTACAAGATATGAACATGTCTAAATTTGTTGGTAGAATGGCCTCCCTACAAACATAATTCAACCTATTATTACCTATTGGTAAGTTTGGAGCAAAAGATCTTGCATAACGAGATAAGTTTTTTATGGTTCTTGTTCTTATTGCTATCAGTCCTAAACATACTTTAATATAAAATCATATTTTGGTGAGTCCTACTATACCTTGTCTGGATAAAGTATTTGCTCGATTACTACGTGTTTCTTCCCCTAGCATTATGATAGATCTCATTTAGTTAATTCTTTCATTTTGGCCTCTCAGTCTTAGAGTATTAATAGAGTAGAGCAGGGGGAGTGTGGTGGTAAAGGAAGTCAACCTAAATGTAGTAATTGTCATCGATGGGGACATAGTAATGATAAATGTATAAATTGCACGACCAACCTCGAGTTGCTAATGTTGTTCATACTGATCAGTTTGATCTTCAATTTGAGTCCTCTACTCGACAACTTCAACCATCGTTGACTCTTATTGGTACTGATTATAAAGAGTATCTCAAGTATTAGGTAGTTAAGCAGTCTTCCTCCTTAATTGTTTCGATAGCTCATTCAGGTAATTCCATAGCATGCCTCACTCAGTCTTTTCCTTGGGTATTTGATTCTAGTGCTTCTGATCATATTTCTGGTAACTCACATTACTCTCTCACTTTACTAGTACTACATCTTTTCCTCTTGTTACTTTAGCTAATGGGACTCAAATAGTTGTTAAAGTTGTGGGTTCTGCTCAACCACTTCCATCCTTGCATTTAGATTATGTTCTTTAAATTCCTAATTGCCCCTTTAATCTTGTATACGTAAGTAAACTTACACAATCTTAAATTATTCTATCACTTTTAATGAAATTTCTGTTGTTATACAAGATCACAGCACTAGATGAATGATTGGCATAAGACATAAGCCACAAGGCCTTTATCATTTAAATCTGCCTTATTCACCTATAACATTCACTTTTTTAAAGTCTCCAATTCTAATTCATAATCGTTTGGGTCATCCTAGTTTGTTGAAGCTTCAGAAGATGGTGCCTAGTTTACCTACTTTATCTTCCTTAGATTGTGTCTTGTTAGCTCGAAAAGAGTTCTCGAAGTTCCTTTCCAAAGCGTGCCAATAAATAGATTGCATCCCTTTTTGTTAGTTCAGTCAGACATTTTGGGTCCTTATCATGTCTCTTCTACTTTGGGATTTCAATATGTTGTTACGTTTATTGATGATTATTCTCGTTGTACTTGGTTATTTTTAATGAAAGCTCGTTCAGAATTGCTTTCCATTTTAAAATCTTTTGTACAGAAATTAAGACACAATTTAACACTGACATTTGTGTGTTGAGAAGTAATAATACTAGTGAATATTTGTCCATTCCCTTTACCCAATTTATGTCTTCCTAAGAAATTCTTCATTATACCTAATGTGAATATACTCCACAGCAAAATAGGATTATTGAATGTTAGAATAGACATCTAATAGAAATTGCTCATACCTTGTTTTTACACAATCGATTTCCACCGTAATATTGGGCAGAAGTTATCTTAACTGCATGCTTCTTGATTAATCGCATGCCTTAGTCCAATCTAAAAATTCAGGTACCTCATTCCATCATATTTCTTGACCAGCCATTATTCTCTCTTCCACCACAAGTCTTTGGCTACACATGTTTCATTCATATCTTTTCCCTTAGTCAAGATAAACTATTAGCTAAATCTACTAAATGTATTTTTCTAGGTTACTCACAATTTCAAAAAGGTTATAAGTGTTTTTCTCCATCAACACATCGATATTTTGTTTTTGCTAATGTTAGATTCTTTAAATCTTCTCCATTTTAATCATCATCTCAAATAGATATCACATTTATCTATGAGGTCCTTCCAGTTCCTTCCATTACACCTATTCCTTATGTTGCTCCTCTTGCTAATCCTCTAAAGTTTTTCTAGTGTTCACCTCTTACTGAAGACACTTCTCCTGAGAATGGTACTCTTCCACATTATACCAATAATCCTGATCCTGATGATGAGACACCTGTAAAGGCTCCTTTTGATACAGTTCCTACTTTGGATTCCTCATCTGCTATAGTTCTACCTCTTGAAGATCAGTTTCCCATTGCCATTTGAAAAGGCATACGTTCCACTCGCAACCCTCATCCTATTTATAATTTTCTTAGTTATTGTCATCATCACCTTCATATTCTACTTTTGTATCCACTCTCTCTTTTTTCTTTATTCCTTCTAATGTTCATAAGGCACTTAATGATCCCAAATGGCATCAAGCAATGATTAAAGAAATGATTGCTTACATAATAATGATGCTTGAAAGTTAGTTCTGTTGCCTTCAAGCCATTCCACTATTGGTTGTCGTTTGATATATACAGTCAAAGTTGGTCTGGATGGTCAAGTTGATCATCTAAAGGCATGTTTGTTGGCTAAAAGGTATACACAGACTTATGGATTGGATTATTATGAAACATTTTCTCCTGTGGCCAATATGTCTTCTGTTCACTTGTTTTTTATCCATAACTGCCATTCGCAATAGCTTCTCTATCAATTGGACATTAAAAATGCCTTTCTACATAGTAAGTTTCTGGAAGAGTTTTGGTATGATTCGATGCGAGTCTGATCACTTTATCTTCTATAAATATACATCATTAGAACAAATTGTATATCTGATTGCTATGTGGACGATATTGTCATTACTGGAAGTGATCAAGGTGGGATTGAACAATTGAAGAAACATTTGTTTCGTCATTTTCAAACAAAAGATTTGGGTTTACTCCGGTACTTCCTTGGTAGAGAAGTTGCTCAATTGAAACCTGGTATTGTACTCTCTCAGAGAAATTATGCATTGGATATTCTAGAATAAACAGGAATATCATATTGTAGACCAATAAACTCTCCTATAGATCTTAATTCAAAGCTTTTACTTGGTTAAGGAGAGCCACTTGCTAATTCTGGATGATATCAAAGTTTAATAGGAAAACTTAATTATCTCAACATCACGCAGCCTGATATTTCTTTCTTTGTTAGTGTTGTTAGTCAATTTCTACAAGCTTCATGTGATAATCATTAGGATGCAGTTATTCAAATTTTGAGATACATTAAGGGTGAACCAGAAAAAGGATTATTATATTAAAACCAGAGTCATTCACAAATTATTGGATACTCTAAAGCTGATTGGACAGGTTCTCCATCTGATAGGCATTCTACTTCAAGCTTTTGTGTTCTTATTAGAGGAAATCTTATATCTTAGAAAAGTAAGAAGCATGATGCTGTTGCCAAATTGAGTGCAAAAGCAGAATATCGTGTAATGGCTTTAGCAACTTATGAGCTTATTTGGTTGAAGCAATTAGTTCAAGAGTTAAAGTTTACAGAAGTATCACAAATGAAGTTATTTTATGATAATCAAGTTGCTCTTTGTGTTGCATTTAACCTAGTGTTTCATTAAAAAACCAAACACATAGAAATTGATTGTTGCTTTATTCGAGAGAAAATTTTATATCATTGCATCACTATTTGTCATGTAAATTTAATCAATCAACTAGCAAATATCTTGACCAAGTATCTCAAAAGTTATAGTATTGACTTTATATGTAACAAGCTTGGTGCATATGATTTATATGCCCTAGCTTACGTGTTGAGCTGTATATAAGTTTTCAAGAATAATACATACAGGCCAATTCATGCATGATATTTTAGTAAGTGATAAAATAGAAAGTTATGGGCTGCGTTTCCTACACTAGGTTCAAATATAAACTATTTATTTGTATATATATTTTTGTCAAATAGGTTCTTTTCTTGTTTTTGCAAAATTAAACTTGAAAGTGCTATAAAAACGTTTAATTATTTTTGTCCTCATTTTGATGTATCGGAAACCACACCATCTGAAAACTAAATCTTAATTATCTGAAACCTTAAATTTGAATTCGAGCCAACTCATGAGCCACCACCACCCGTGCTCAGCTCATCACTTTGATCATTATATCCTTGGATTCTCCATTCCCTCGGAGGCAACACCACCAAATGAAACCAGTCCTTCACGTATTCTCCAAAAACTAAAATTATCTCATCATCTCCCTGCGATCTCTCTTGCTGACTTATCCAACCTTCCCTCCACCGCCTCTAAAACTAAAATTAGAACTGAGGCAGGTCGGGTTCAGGTCCTTGCTGGCCCGAGTTCGGCTCTAAAAATTTATCATTTTTTATCATTCTAATTTGAAGCACAATTTTATCTGTAACCTGAATTTTCGGATGCACCTTGTATGCAGAATCTACCGAGTGCTCCATCTCAGCAACCATAAATTAGTTTCCTCCTGGGAGATCTTTTCGGGGAGATCTCTCCAAAAACCCAGCAATAACTTTTGAACACACTACCAGGATCAAACACCAACACCCCTCTTACTTGAATTGTCTATCTTAATGTATAATTCATAAATAACAATAAAGTATATTGATCAGGCCCATAACAGTGGCAGCCAGAGGGGGAGAGCGGGGGGATAGGGGCGGCATGAATGGTGGACGAAGGGAAGTCGAAGTAAATGGAAGGGGGGATTAGATTAGATTAGATTACCAAATCAAAAAGAAAAGTTACAAGGTGAGGATGACGACCCCGCCACTGGCCTTAATCTTCTGCTCGACAATCTTGGAAACAAGCTTAGCCTTCACAACAACGGGCTGATACTACGGCAACACGCCCTTTCCAAGAAGCCTGGAGTAGCCGAACTGCGTTACATCAATCAAAGGCGCATTGTCCTTGATGGCCTTGTCTTTGATCTCGTTAGGGACCCAAGACCAGAGCTTTTCCATGTTGAGGGTCAGGCAGTAGAACTTGCTGCGAAACTTGTGGAAGTATCTCGTACCAACTTTGTCGAAGCAACCGGGATGATACTAGTCGAAGAGGATACGGTGGTGGTACATTCCTCCAGCGTTACCGAGCCCTCCCACATGCTTATGGTGCTTGCCTATACGACAGTGGCCGGCGCTCGTCACCTCTCTTCTTTCGATTCTTCTTCCATCTTGTCGTTCATTTTCGTTCTGCACGATTTTGCCCTTGCCAGATATAGAATGGTGAAATGACTCGATTCTAATTTGTCCAAAACGACGCCGGTATGATTCACTTTACTGCACTAATTAAACATAATTACCGTCGTGGACTTGTGCGATACGAGGGAACCGTTCTAAAATTGTATAACTCGAAGATGTCATTTTCTTTAGTTTGGACTTCTGTTCCTAATTTACAGAAACTAACGTGTTATTGGCATTACATTAAACAAAGACATGAAGCAGTATAAAATTTCACATAGTAACTCTTCCCAAATAGGTGTAAAAACCTGACAACGTTGCATATTAATACAGTTGATACTTTTTTGCTTCAAATCAGAACTAAGACACAATGGTTGTTGTTCACCAAGGCCTCTTTCCACCTATAGGAACAGTATTAGATCCTGAAATCAATGACCGATTGCCAAAGCCGCCCCCACGTCCTCTGGAGCGAAAGTTACTTCCAGAGCCTGAAACAATCGCATACCCAAGATTAATCTCCCTCTAACACACTAGCCACTAGCCAGTAAAGAAAGCCCAGTAATTACCTCCGGAAGTCCCAGCTGATCGAGCCATTGCAGATAGTGCTGGAGGCACTATTTGCCTTGCTTCTTGCAATATTTTTATAAGATCCCTTGCATATTTAGCATTTGCACTAGTAAAATAGGTAAAAGCCGTTCCTGTAGCACCTGCACGACCAGTTCTGCCAATTCTGTGCACATAATCCTCAAGGCTAGAAGGAAAATCATAGTTGATCACACATTTTATGTCCTTCACATCTACAACCAGGAAAAAAATTTAAAAAAAAAACACAAACAAAAGCTATCATCAGATCTAATTTGCAAGATACATACGGGTATTTAACTAAAGGGGGCTACAAGGCAACAGCTGTAATTACAACTGGCTTGTTCCCGTCAAATCCAAACACTAGGGAGAAAGAAGCTTATACATAAGTTAGCTTTCTACTCCTCAATTATTCAAGCTACACAAGCTTGACATAAGACAGCGAGTAAAACTCTTACTCCATGTAGTGATCATGTAAAACTTAAAATTTCATTTCAGACAAAAATGTAAAAACCATTATCTTGCAAATTTACGCCTTACATATATGTATGCACTCTTTTATCCCTGCATCCTAAGATCTGTATGATCAAATTTAAGATAACACATTCATCAGATAAATGTGCCCACCTTAACTTTGCAGGGATAAAAGTGCAACTTCACCACCACCACCTCCACACAATTTATGACTCAATCCGGCTGCCAAAACAAATTCAGCTCCATAACTGTGGATGGGCAAAAATGCTGTCAATCATGTTACTTGGACATCTGATAAATGGAGCAATGCCATATTCTGTAAAAGCCATTCCATCGAGCTATTCCAGCTTATTGTTAAACCATTAAATCATCACAATCATCACAATTTTGGCCCATAGAAGAATTTAGTCATTGAACGATTCTTAAGCAGCCTAGTAATGCTGAAAGACAGTGCTCCGTGTCCATGTAACATGAGCAATAACACAAGGGTAGCACCCAAGCAGGACTATTTTATGGGATACTCCAAGCAATATGAGAAACGAATATGCCTCTCAATCTAGCTTCTAGATCTCTGTAACCAGAGCATAATAACAGAACAAGCCGACTCATCATGCATACACCACCAATTGCACCCATACCACAATTATGTTCTCAGGGAACTGCAAAGCAGCCGGTGGACTCTCCTATCTTCAAGACCTAACTGAATGAACTTAAAAGAGTCCTAACACACGGTGATCCTACCAAGACCCCTGGCAGCAACATCAGTGGCAATCATTATGGGGCTTCTGCCACTTTTGAATTCAGCAAGTACCCAGTCCCTTTCGGCCTGGTTTTTATCGCCATGGATAGACAGAGCAGGCCATCCATCCATTCTCAATTGCCTTGTAACTTGGTCACATCCCTTTTTGGTCTCCACAAATATCAAAATTCGAGTTCCATCCATAACTTCCTTTAGCAGTTTAATCAGCCTGTATGGAGAAGCATATAAGGCATCAACAACCACATACTACAAAATCTTTTCTAGTATCAGCTACAAGTTGTCAAGACAAACAACAACCACATCCTACAAGATCTGCTACCTCAGCTACAAGCTGTCAACACAAACCTGTTGTACTTCTCCCCATCTGCGACAACCTCAACAACTTGGTTTATTGATTGGTTAGCTTTCAGATCTGGTGATCCAATGATTACCTGAAAATCATACAATGCCAACAAGAAATGCTGAATCCACTGAAATCAAAAGGCATGCTTTAGTACATACAGATAATATACCTTGTACGGATTCCGCAAAAATTGCCTTGCTAAAATTCCCACCTCTTTTGGCCACGTAGCGCTCCAATACAATGTTTGTCTATCTGGTCGGATCTGCCACAAATACATAGGTATTAGATCAAAGCTTAGCTCTTCAATATATTAAATTCAGACAATAAGTTCCATCAGAGTATCATGTAGGTATTAGATCAAAGCCTAGCTCTTCAATATATTAAATTCAGGTGCAATAAGTTTCATCGGAGTATCATCTTTAGATAAACACTAGTTCCACAAAAAAGTTATAATAGTCAAAAAGAAAAAATAGCACACAAACAAATCAAACACTTCTTTGGCTTTATTTGGATGTCATAATGCACATCTTCCAATTGAAATTTTCAAAATAGTTACAGCCACCAATTAAAAGAGGAAATATTAGAAAGATGAATACTTGAGACACAATTTTTCTAATCTGAGGCTCAAATCCCATGTCCAACATTCGATCAGCCTCGTCCAATACAAGGTAGGTCACTCTCCTCAAGTTTGTGTGTTGAGCTTCCAGCATATCTATCAATCGACCAGGAGTAGCAATGACAACCTCAACACCTGGAAAGGGACAAAACTTTGATATTTGGCTCAATAAACTAACCACACAGCAGGTCAATAAACTGCCCATTGAGTTACTTGAATGAATTAAGTACCTCTTTTAAGGTCACGAATTTGTGGCCCTTTAGGTGCACCCCCGTATACACAAGTACCCCTGATGTTTGCAAATGAACCAAACTTTAGAGCTTCTTCTTGAATTTGAACAGCCAGTTCTCTTGTGGGGGCTAATACTAACACAATTGGACCCTCCCCTTGAACTGGAAAATAACAAAGTATTCAGAGTCGGTTCAAATATCGAGCAACTTAAAGTAACACCTCAGCTCGAGAAATAAAAGCAACAGATACTGACCCAATTTAGGCTGTGCACTAACATGTACCAAAGCAGGTAGCAAGTACGCCAAAGTCTTTCCAGAACCAGTCTCAGCAATGCCAATTAAATCTCTACCCTTTAGGGCCATTGGCCACCCTTGAGCCTGAATTGGTGTAGGCTCAACAAATCCTAACTTGGCAATCACCTCTAAGCAGTAACCTACAACACGAGGCATGTAACAATCAGATTCGGAATACAAACAAAACAATCTTGAAAGCATCAAGTTTTCTCTGTTTTACCAGGGAAGTTGGCCTCCTCAAACATTCGGATGGGCTTGGGCACATCATTTCCTTCGACAGTGATATCCCTTCTTGCTCTATACATCTTAACGTCGTGTTCAGACATAGACCGGACCGAGGGACTCTCAACGTAGAAATTCTTCTCAAAAGGCACTAAATTCCCAAAATCTTGTCTTGGAAGAGCAATATTATCCAAGTCTCCTCTCGAACTTCCTCCTCCACTATACCTATTTCCTCTCCCCCCAACGTGACCACCGACAAAACCTCGCCCACCACCGCGGCCTCTGCCACCTCCGCCGCGCGCCGCGTCATGCCGACCACTGGGGAAGGCCCTTCCGCCTCGACCACCACCGCCCCTCCCAATATCAAACCTGCCAACAGGCGGTTCGAACGGTGGATAACCGCTTGATGGCGCAGAACCCCCTTTTCCTGCGAAGGCGGTTGGCGGGGGACCTCCGTAAGGAACGGGAGCACTGCGTCCGTACGTTGGCGGTGGGCCCATTAGGTCACTAGTCGCAAAAAACCACAATCATCAAGAAACCGGAATTGGAGAACCAAACAGAATTATAACAATACATCGAGGTGAAGGAGAGTACCTGCGACGGCGACGGTAAGAGTCCGGATCGGAGTATCTGTTATCGTAAGGGTTCATCTTGAGGAATTTGAGGGGATTTCTTCTTATAGGGTTTTAACCTTCTTTTTTCTCAAAATTAGAGCAAGCGTAAGAGCTCTTTATTGTCTGTGTCTCCAATCCTTATGTACCCAGCCAGAGGAAAATCTGTTTTATGTCACCTTTTTAAAAGGACACAAAAATTACTTGTGAAATATGGTTATGTAAAATGTTGTTATTAATCCAAAGGTAATAATCAATTAACTTGAATTTATATTATTTCAATTTATTGGTGTACAAAAGTCTCCGTTTTGCAAAAATTTATAAAAAGTCATAATATAAGCAATATTCGTAACTTTAACATGTTATCACCCCCTAATACTACAAGGCTCAAATTTCTACATACTAATTATTTGTTTTCTCAGTAAACTTTAAGTGACATTTTCTTGTTGTCTTTGAAGTGAACAGTCAAATGCATTTGGTTTTGAATAACTTTCTTCTCACTGTTGAATTGCTGATAAATGACTACAAACAATGAAACTCTTTTGCAAACATATGTGGAGAGACAAGGAGCTTAGTTAACTTACAAACAAGGATTCAGTTAAAAGTAAAAGAAAAAAGAAATCAAAGTACAGAGGAGAGTAGACACATTATTTGGATCTCTTAACTGTCCTAACTTGCGTTGAGTATGCCATTGTGTCCATTCTCTACGCTTTTAAGAATTGCTGCCTGGGCTTAGTTCCACAGCCTGGATAAGATGAAAGAAACGCATTATTCTTGGCTTTCTTTCTTTTGTTTTATGCAAGGAAAGTATGTGTATGCAAGTGTTTGACAAGAAATAGGAACCAGACTTGCCTGGAAAACATGCACAGGCCAACATCTTCTGTTCTGTGAAGCGTCCAACAAAGTCTGGTCTTTGCCATCGGGATTTCTTTGTTACTGGATCATCCAAAACCTTTTTCCCATCATGCACAATACTAACTTCACAGTAGTCCGGAGCCTTTTTCTCAACAAATTTTCCCTTTCCAGCTCTTTTTCTCAGAACCCTGACACAACCAGATGAAACCTTGCTCATCTTAAACTAAACATGGTCTTATGTTTCTTGTTCAATACAAGACATGTTTTACCTTGCATGAGGTGGTCGCTTAGTTCCCATCACCAGGCTAGTAATGTTAAGAACAGGAATCAGATCTAGGATAGCTTGTACTGTCTCCTTACTCTCAATAAGCATCGTATCCACCGTCACCTATGATCATGAGTTACGAGTGAGTGATTTTAAGTCGCACTTTTTTTAACCAATGCTGTTTTGTGTGTACTTGGCAATATTATCAGGAGTCAGGACCTTGGAATCGTTACATAAACGTATGTATTTCTGCAGGAGGCTCCTCCTTTTATTGCTCTCTTCATTTACGTAGCCTCGGATTTGTTCTTTGCTCAGTTGACTACTCGATATTCTTCCAACTTTAATCAAACATTAAGTAAAACAATGGAAACTTTAATACCACAAAGCCTGCATAATTTGTGACTTTAGGCAATGCTAGGGACTATGAGGTCAGAAGAACAATGACAACATAAATTCATATTATCAAAACGGATAGATCCATATGATGAATTTTTGCAGAAACTGAACCTCAATTAATTACTGTATTAGCCTGTCAGTTTTTTTACTTCTCATCCATTGTTTAGTCTAATTGGCCTAGCCAGATAGTCCAGACCTCATCTCAACCTAGAACAATATTCAAAACAGTCCTAATTGATCAATGATTTCGAAAGAGTATTAGATGATGGATCTGTTATTTTAACCTTTTGATTTCAGACAATCATAGAAATGGTCCGTAATCACTTCGCTAATTATGTTTCCAAATTGTCAAAACTTTCAAAATATTAGTGGACGTCGCATCAGGCTTCAGGCCATTGGATGATGCATAGAAATCATGTCTACTTCTGCAATATGTGACCTCCCTCAACTTTGATATACTTTTACAAAAATTAACATAGATATCATGTTTAAACATCCGTATTGTAACGAATCCAATTCAACTTGACCGTTAACCTGCGAAATTGTGAAGGGAAGAATAAATCATGTCGTTACCTGGCGATGGAATAGAGGTTAGAGGAGGAAAAACATGAATGAGGAAGACTCTAGCTCCAGGAGTAACAGCATGATGCAGAGCCCATTTCAAGACTTCCAAATCATCTTTTCCCACAGCAACATAAACATCATTGAAACTCCTGTCTCTACTATTATTAAAACTCTTGCTATCCTCTCCTAACTCCACAATTTCTGGTGACATGATCCGGGCAGTACAGTATTGAACAGAGCTTGCAGGCACATAGTTCTGTTCAGCCATCTCTTTCCTTTGCTCTGGAACACACATAGAAATGACTTGAAAAACAGAATCTTATCTTTTGATGCTATAGATGGTCTTGAGAGTGAAGATTGCAAGATATCACTCTTGCGATTGGAAGTTTATAAGTAAAGAGTCGTTGCTCTCAAAGCTGCAAAATAACAAATGCAACAAGGAAATGGGAATTCTCTTTTGACAAGGTCTGCAGGCTGTAAGAAATGTCAACTATGAGCTGGATTCTTTATGTTTCTAATCCATTGTATACATAATATTAAGTCATTGTTGCAGACAATATATGTAAAAAGGAAACATTTTGTGTATTATTCTAATACTTGGATCCAGGCTCTTGTATTGAACCAATAGTTAGGAACATAGAATCAAACAAGATTGATGTCAAATTCCAGTAAAAATATAGAGAATTTCAACACAAAATTCCATTTCTCTTCTTCATCTTTATATAATTGTCAAGACATTAGTCCAAAAGTTTAAATGGATGAGTCAGACTCTAGTCTTAGTCGTATGCTCTACGTACATTAACTAAGTGCTATGAAATTTTGAAAGTGAAGACAGATTAGTTTTCTTATGCTTTTAAAAATTTCCGTTTTGCATATGTGGCTGCCAACAATTTTTATGATTTAATTTGATGACTTATCTGCATATATAAGAGCATGATTAAGTGAATCTCAATGATTATTTCGTATAAACAAAAGTATATCATCTATGCATCTGAATTCTGACAAGAATATCTTGAACTGATTACTGCGACATAAATCAACCATTTAAAGAATATTGAACAATAATTCTTAAGTTGGGAATAGTAATTTCTCCGGAAGTTAACTTCAAGGCAGTTGTTATGCCTGCAGATTGAACATCTAGAAAGAGGTCTCCTATGCTGAGGCATTACTTGACAATAAGTATGTAACTCTTCATGAAAACAATAAATGAGCTCTTCAAGTCTTGATAATCTGTGTGATTTGTAAATCTTTTAACACAAGTTTCTAGAGTTGCTCAAAAGTATGAAATAGGCTCATAGGAGCAGATATCCTGCACATTGTAGCTATAGAAGTCCTCATCAAAAATAGGTGTTTAACAATGCCGTATTTGTCATAATTTCTTCATTGGTTCATTTCCTATTTGAAAGAGTCAGAAGTTGAAGTTTTAGCTTTCTCACGTTCTCTGAGGGAAATGGCGGAAGTCCCTAGCAGATACATGAAAAACGGAGGAAAGCACCAAACAATTTTGTTGTCTGCTATGTGATGCTGTTCATTTTCAAACCAATGGATAATGAAATAATCTTGTTATTCTTCATGTGAAGGAGATGACTCCAAAGGGTGCTACAAAGCTCATCATATTTTCAAGTATTGGCTTCCCAAAGTTACAGCATAGGAGAATTTGAATTTGTGATTAAGCCTTAAATCCTCACTCGATTAAGGCTTAAATAATGCTTTTCCAGCAACATGAGAAACACAATAGCTCTAAATTAAATTTCGATTATGCAGAAAGTGGATGGATGTACGTTATGCATAGAAAGAAATGACTGCAGCAATTGCACCCAAAATTCAAATCTCACCATGAGGCATTTTCCATTTCTTGGGCAAGGACATGGTTAAGCCTTAGGCTGGCTGATTCTGAATCTTGGAATGCCGAAAGTGAGTAGGTTTTAGTCTGAAGGTTCTATCAAGTAATGTGGCACTTTGTTGAAGACAATCTGCTCTGAGGGTGTATAACTGGTAATTTGGATTTTCAAATCGCAAACGATCTGAAAGATGCAAGTAGGAATTTGGAAATTAATCACGACGATGGATTTCTAGTAAACAAACCTGAAATTGTTTACGTTAAATGCATTGGATACGTGGATTCACTTTCTTGCCACATCTAACTTCTTCTGTTAGTCCTTAGATGGCGAGCGAATAAGAAGAGTATTGTGGGCCCTTTTGGTGTTTCGAATCATATTGGCATCAAAAGTCCTCCGTATGATGGTGGTTTACCCAAAAACAGTACTGATATCTCGATGACGGAGATGACACATAGGCTTTCGGCCTCATCATAGCTTAGTTCAGCCCAATGTCCATATGTTCGGCCTTATTTAACCGAGTTTTGATCTCTTTTTTTTTTAGATAATTTTTGGACTTCAAACTAAGCTTGATCTCTTTTTTTTTGATAATTTTCAAGCTTCGGACCTACTTAAGCTGAAGTTGTTTGACTTGAAAATTGACATTTTTAAGTAAAAGTGATGTCTTAAAGCTCAAAATTTTAACGTAAAATGACATCATTTTTAAATTTTCAAATCAAATAATAATAATAATTGAACTTAACTTGGGCTCAATTGAACTTTGGGTAATTCAAGCTTGATCGAACTTAAGCTCAAGCTAAGAACCTAGAGCTCAATCAAACTTTAGGTCAAGCTCGAGTTTGAGCATAAATTTGTGAGTTCAAACTAGAGTCTAGCCTAACTCAATGTCAATACTGATCTCGATAAAGAGTGAATGATAATTTGATAAATGCAACATTTAGCATATTCAATAAGTTTTTAGTCTTGACAAATTATCCACGACAACACAATAATTCTGGATAATCCAGAATTACCTCAACTTTATGATGGACTAAGACAATTACATTGTTTGGACAGACATAAATGTTGTATTATTTTTGTATGGATACAGACATATATAAAGGCAATTAGTGTACAATTACCTTATGACTGTTGCTCTATTTCATATAAATACGCAAATGGTGTGGGGATCTTAAGCCTTCACCACAAATTGTTTTCTTTGATCAATAAAGCTCCCGTTGTTATTACGTACGTCGTTCTCTTTTATATTATGTTGATAAAACATTAACAAAAGTAGTACCTAAAATACGTTCAACAAAATTATATTGAGAACTTTATTGGTGAACTAAGTTGCAAGCAATGTGGAATTTAGTGTTAAAATCTAGCATCAAAATAAACCTTATGATAACTGGTATCATAGTGTGGTTACAAATTATTTGTTATTCTTTAAGAGTGATTGGACTATGTATCTGATGAGGCAAATATGAGAGATAGAGTATTTAAAGACACACTATTCCTTTTGTGAAACAATGTTGTCTAAGGAGATGGTACAACTAGTCATAGTCAAAAGTTCCATTCCCTAAGAATTCTGACGCAATTCATAATTTGAAAGTGCTCGAAAACTTTTCAGATACTATAAGAGTTTATAAAACAAATCAGGGCAAATTGACCAGCATATACTTGGTGGGAGACATAAAATTATGATGAAAAACCCGTATAGATGACGACTTGAACATTGAATTGATACATAGAAAGTGTTGTTTTGTGAGTTAAGGAAATAATTCCTTCCCTACAACACGATATGGGTTGCTTATGAATTTTTGTAGAAATTACGATAAGAGGAGACTATTCATAACTATGTGAAAGTCTTTAATTTACTAATGATAGGTGTAAACAATATTTCAAAAGAAGATAAATTATTTAATTTCTTGTCTGAATTACAAACTTGAGCATAAATTGAATTTTATAGATAAGATGTTTAGAATTTTCCTAGTATAATTGCAATGGTTGATTGCTTATCAAATTTGCGTCCAATTAAAGATTAGAAAATAGGAGCCTTGAAATAATTCAAAATATAAAGGTAAATAGAAAAAATGGAAATGGCAAGCTTAAGTATGAAGGGAAATAAGTGCAAAATAATAACAAGAAAGGCAAAGTGAACAGTTATAGTACTCCATCAAATGAGAAAAAGAACAATAAGAACCAAGAGTATTTAATTGGCAATGGAACTCACTTTACTTAGGAATATACCAAGCAAGAGCAGCTGAATGAAAATGTTGTCAAAGCTGATGTAAAAGTTAGAAGTAACAATGCTAATTAACCCTCTCAAATTACTTAACACACTTCTAGGTAGTTGTTGCCAGTGGCAGTAGCGTGGGGTGGCAAGGGGGCTACCGCCACCCTTGGTCTGGCCTCTTCCATGCTTGAATGCATGTTTTGTCTCTTTGCCAGCTACTCCCTCCTCTCTCACTCACTGCGAAGTCCAACCACTCCCTCCTCTCGCTCCCCCTTAAAAATTAGCCGAGCTTTGCCACTGGTTGTTGCTCATGCCTTGTTGTAATATTTTACAATCCAAATCAATATTATCAAAGTTATTACGACTATTGATATTGGTTCCAAACATGCCTTCAATATGACAAAGTTTGGATTGAAGTAAGCAAGAGTATGAATATATAAAAACAGTGAATGCAAAGGCTAGAGATGTTGCTGGCATGACTTGTAATATAATGATGAATATTGATGGCTAAGTTAGAAATATAAATCGACATTTCATTGGATGATCTAAATGTCATTTTTGCTATCAATTTTCTCTTACATCATATGGTAGTTATGTATAATCACTTAAGTGACATTGTGTTTATGGAGGAATAATTCCATTGTTTTATTCAATGTTATCACTCTTTTGGCAAAGTAGTGGCAAGCAAAAGTATCTTATTATTTTGACAATGGTTGTAAAAAGGGTATGAAATATGAAAAAAAAGAAGATATTTACTTTATTTTCATAGTCGAAGTCAAAAAGAATGTGATTATAGAGGTACCCGATGAGATTGTTCCCTTACTTGACATATACAAAGATGTGATGTCGCATAATTATCTAAGGAATTACCACTAAGGTAGACAATTGATCATTAAATTGAGTTGGAACTAGATTTCATTTTCCTTACTTGTGCCCTAAAATGAATGTCCTCATCGAAACTGAAGAAAATGCAAAAACCAATTGGTTGACTATTCACAGCAAGATATGTCAATCTTTTTTAAAGCTCTTTATGATAATTTTGTACTTTTCTAAAAGAAGATTGATGGTGCATTGCAGATATGCATTAATTATCAGGAATTAAATAATATGACTATCGAAAAAAAATGTCATATTCTATTAAAGTAGGATTTAATGGAAAGGTTGAGCAAGGTATTAATCTTTATGAAGTTAGATTATGAATCAAGATATTGGTAGGGGAAGACGATGAGTCGAAAAATATTTGCGTTTAACATATATAAGTTTTTTGTTGTACGTTTTGGCTTGACCAACTCTCAAGCTACATTTTGTAATTTGATGAATGATATCATACATGAGTTAAACGATTTTATAATGACCTATCTTGATGATATTATTGTATACAGAAATTCGATAATAAAAAATTTTCCATTTTACAACAATTGTTATTATTTGTGCAAGAATTAGTTTTACATTAAGATAGAGCAATGTGCGTTTGATAGGAAGATAATAAAATTTAACAGTTAGTTAGCAAAAGTCAAGTATGAAAAGGAAGGATAGCAATTGGGCTTAAGTCTAACTCTATCCAACTTGAACTCAATAAACAATGGCCAATCTAATCATTATTATTCGTCATATGAAGGACATGACTCAAAAGGGTGCTACAGAGCTCATCATATTTTCAAGTTTTATCTCACTAATCAGCCACTAAAACATTGATTGTGTGATGCAGAAAGAAGAGGATAAACAAAAATCTTCTGAGGATTTAGTTTGAACGTTCTTTCAAGTAATATGTATTATGTAGAAGACAATCTCCTCACTTTTGATGATTTCCTTCTAAAGTTCTTTGATGGAACATTCATTCAGATAATCCTACCAAGAACCATGTGATGATCTCTACAGGGTGTATAACTGATGATTTGGATTATCAAATCGCAAATCCTAAAAGATGTAAGTAGGAATTTGGAAATCAATCGCGAAAATGGATTTCTAGTAAACAAACATGAAATTTTTATGTAAATGCATTAGACACGTGGATTAATCTTTTTCTCCATTTAAATCATTATATTTTGAAAACTACTTTTTACTTTTTATCTTTTTATAATAATATTTAATTATTATATAACTATTTGGATTAAACATAATATTAAAAATATTGAGTTTCAATATAAT